>BQKZ01002429.1:30980-48833 GCA_036244855.1 Temnopleurus reevesii
CCACCACAACCATCACCACCCCCACCACCACCATCACCACAACCTCCTCCAAAAACACCACCACTTCCAAAATCACCACCACTATGAACACCACCACCACCATCTTCACCTCCACCTCAAACAAAATCACTACCACCGCTTTCACCATCTACATTGCCACAATAACTACCATCACCTGACCAGTAATGTATTTGTATATAACTGTGATAAATCACCTCAATGAAGATCAATTAATGCCCTAACCACAATCTTCCTAATCACCATTCTTTTATCTAAAAGCTAACTGTCTTCCTAAATCTCACCCTTAAATCCTACCACGAAAATCCATTTCAATCGTCCCAATTCCTCTTTGTGATGATTAAACTGTCACTAACTGTGTTTCAGCTTGTTAAACTTCATCCAAATCATAATCCCTTTTGTCATTACAATCCCATTAACCCCTTTTTCTCCTAATCCTGATCCTCCTTCTTTCTCATATAACGTGCATAAGATCTCCAAAGAGTGTTGTCGCACATCAGTTGGTTGTATTTCTTGCTGAAAAAATGTATTATCAAAATTATAATCAGAAGTATGCAACTCTCACCAAATCAATTATCAACATTACCAGAACCATTATGGTTAGCAACTAAAATCCATAAACTTCAGTTTCAATCAGAAACAGAAATATGGATAGAAATATTGACATAGTGACGTGTGCTTAAATCTCTTCTTTATTTTCGTCAAATATTGCTTTAGTGATGTGGTTGAATATTATTCATCATGTAGATGTGTTTCATGCAGTAGTTATATGACAGTTAATTAAGTTATGTATAGATATATATAGTAATATATTTTGCATTGATAAAAATTCATACAAATGAGTTAATAAATCTAGTAAAACATTGCAAAGTTGGTTCTTGTAGTATACTACATCAATTGTCCTTCAAGCTGGCTACATGAATTACATCACCAGATTTTAAACAAATTTATTGTTAGGTTCTATTCATTTGACTCCTCTTTGTTCAGGTTTTCTTTGAAATGAAGGACACCTTACAATATTGTATACCAGAAAATGCAATTTAATACTTGTTTGATAAGCCTAAAGCTAACAGACTACATGTACACTGATTTGTATTTTTGTTGGGATAATATTGTATTTTAAGCTTACTGCACACATTGCAATTTATATGTTGTGAGAAGTATATAGAGAAGATATTACCAAGCAAATATGCCAAATACTTATAATCTACAGCATATATTTGTGTGTCTTCACTTCATTTCCTTATCATTTTGTTTATGACTCTGCTATGATCGAAAGCTATATATTGACTAGATGATTATCATTAATGAGATGTTCTCTTTATCTTCCTAGAGCACATGAGACTCAATGTTGACATTGACATTGCCTGACGTCGGGAGCAAATAGTACTTATATATTTCAACTTTGAGTCTGATGTGCTGTAAGACAATAAAGAGATCATTCTATAATTTTTATGCATGTTAAATAAGAATGATAAATTCAATTCTAAAAGGGGTTAACCCATTGACTACTGAATTCTGTAATTCCCATAGACTTTGTGCAGGGACTACCCAATTCCAGTAGTCAATGGGTAAAAATATATTATCTGCCTGTCAGTCAAATTGTGTCACAATCATTAGTGACCCGTCTCTCAGTGACTCTAGTCGGAACCACAATTTTTTTCGCTGAAATGTTAATGCTTTAATTGATATGTGATCGAAGGCTGAGTGGGTGCAAAGCTATTAGGCAAATCCATTCACTTTAAGGATGCACAGTCAGTGCTTCATCTGATAGAGGTCTCAATGTTATATGATACAAAAACGATTTTGGAGATGTGCACATGAATATTGAACCCATTTCACATTCCGCCCTCCAGACAAACCCCTTCAGAGTAATATACTTGATTACTGCTAATTCAGGACTAGATTTAATTGAAATATATGATGGAATACTGACTGAGGGGGGAGGGGGGAGGGTAGCTATTAAGTTAATCCATTCACTTTACGGATGCACAGTGCTTCCCTTGGTGGAGGTCTCAATGTTACTTGATACAATAATGATCTTGGAGATGTGCGCATGAATATAACCCATTTCACATACATGTACATTCATCCTGATAACTACTCAAACTTGATCCAATTGGCAGTGGTTGGATTTTGAACAATATGTAGGACCTATGTTATTTGATATCAGGGAAAACACATTTGCTTATATAAAATTTACATTTATGGTCACACATGATTTGTATCTGATGGAGGGATTCTTTTACTCAACCAGTCTTCTAGATGTTCATCTGCGTGTATTCAACCATTTCACCCTGGATTTCTTAAACCGATCCCCTTTTGATTGAGTTTATTATTACTCATGGATCAGAATTAAACTCTATGGCCCGTATTCTGATGTCAGGTTTAACTTAAATCTGTGGTTTAAGTATGGAAAGCCAAAAGAGACTTGAATCTTTAACAGTTGGTGATTAATTTAACACATTAAATTAACACATTTGGCGCTCATACTATTAAAAACCGTCTTGGAATAAAAACTTTAATAGTTTTCTACGTTATTAAAGCATGGGTAAAGAGAGCAGTTAACAGAATTATACATTGTAATTAAAGTTTTGGCACTTTTCGCTACCCATACTTAAACCACAGATTTAGACCAAGGTTAACTTAAACCTCGCTATCAGAATACGGGCCTATGTAATTGAATTGTGAATTGAGACCAGGGAAACCCTATTAGGCTAATCCATTCACATTAGGGTGGCATACACTGTACGGGCTTCATCTGATGGAGGTCTCAATGTTATTTGATACAATAATGATCTCGGAGATGTGCACATGAAAATTAAACCCATTTCACATCCTTCTCCCTTCCAGACAGATCTCTTTGGAGCAATCCACTAGATTGCTGCTAGTTAAGGACTAGATTTAATTGGATGTGATTGGAAGGGACAAAGCTATTCATTCACATTACTGTTGCATAGGGCTTCCTCTGATGGAGGTGTTGGGTCTATTTGATACAATCGCGATCTTGAGATGTGCACATGAATATTATATTCTAATGATTGAAATTTTTAGCGAAGACATGCTCAAAATATTTGGTGAAAGTAAAATCCCAGTAAAAATTTCAGCTCATACAGTATCCACTACGTCCTTCACCCTACCCTGATCATTGGCATTATCATGCTTCTGATAAATATGTAACAATTGCACCTTGTGTGTGCATGTACATGGCTAAAGATCGCCTTGATACTGATGTACCGTACAAAGTACTTTCTACATTATGACGTGGAAAAGTGTCTTGTGGGAGCATCTATAACTCAAGTCCAACTCAATTTCTAACTTGTACTTTTTCAGCATTCATAAAAATTGTTATGGTTTTTCCTTTCATGAACTGAACCAGCATTAGAATGAAGACATGGCATGGAACACATAGAAAATGTGAACTTTCATGAGGAGACGTATTCATTAGAATGGGTCGTCTGAGGGAAAAATAGAAAGGGTGGTGGGAAGAAATTGAAGTCTTGAGTTACATGCTCTCATGAAAGTTGAGACGTTTTCTCACAATGGTAAAAGGACTTTGTATGGTATTGAGACGATTTTGGTCATGTAACATGTATGATGTTCGATTGTTGCATATTTAACGAGAAAATGCTCGCAGTGGTTACAGTGAGTGTGGGGTGGGAAAAACGAGGGCGGTCGGGTGCAGACAAGGGTGGGATGCAGAGTGGGATGTGAAAATTAAATACTTATTATGAGTTAAAAAGAGTTTCAGTTCATAAATGAAGGACTTTGTCTGGAATTGAGGTGATTTTGTTTATGCAACATACATGAATGAAGTTTGATTGTCGCATATTCAGCTTGAAAATGCTCGTGGGGTAGGAGAAAAGAGTGCAGAAGTGCAGATGTTGGTGCAAAAGTAACACAGTTACCATGAGTTATTAAGAATTTTATTTTGAGAAATAAAAGACTTTGTCTGAATTGTCTGAGACAATATTGGCTAAGTTACATGTATGAGGTGTTCTTAACTGCAAAAATGGTTAGGTTGCTAGGCGATTGGTAAAAGAGAGGATGGATTTGAAAATGAAATAGATATTTTCTATTGCAAGGACATTTCATATGATGAAATGACATTTTACATTATTTGCCAATCAAGATGATTTTGGTTGTATGTAACATTATTCAGGATGAAAATAGTGGGATTTATGATGTGATTTATAATAATCATAACAATGTATCTTATTTATCAAGGTTCAGTACCCTCTTGGCACCTACCCCCTCCACCACCCCTGGCTGTGCGCCTGTTCATAGTGTCATAAGAAATTGAGACATCTTGGCAAGGAGATGATAGCCACGAACATGTTTGTATCTGGGCCTTGTTCTTGGTAGTCCAGTTGAGGACTCTGTGTTCTGATAGCACCCACCTCTGCACATATTCTTGCACTGAACACACAGAGACTGCATAGCTCTCAATCACAGATTCTCACATACCCATCTTATCATGCATACTCCACTGATAGCACCTCCAGGCAAGGATATGTCCATAGGCAGGTGCTTTTAGCAGACAGAGACCTCAACTGGACTATGCTCTTGGCAACAGTTAGTCCAGTTGAGGACTCTGTGTTCTGATAGCACCCACCTCTGCATATTCTCTTGCACTGAACACATATGGACTACCACACTCCCCTCCACATGCCTATGTGCTTGTTAATTGTGTTAGAAGAAATTTAGATGTTTTCGGAAGAAGATGATAGCCAAGAACACTTGCATCTGGGCCTTGTTCTTGGCAACAGTTAAGGACTCTGTGTTTTGATAGCACTTTCCTCTGCACATATTCTAGTCCTGAACACAACAGGGACTGCATAGCTCTCAACACAGATTATCACATACCCCTCTTATCTCACCCATACTTCTTGAATCGTGCCTCTAGGGCAAGGATGTGTGCAGGAGGCGGATGCTTTCAGGACACAGAGTCCTCAACTGGACTATGCTCTTGGCAACAGTTGATGTTGTGTAGGGTTGGTGTAGGTGCACATAAATATTATACTGTATACACTGCTGGGTAGACAAAATACTGAAGGATTTAATATAAATAGGGGATGCTACTCATTCAGTGGGGGGGGGGGGGGGGGGGTGCACACTCCCCTTCGCCACATGCCTATGTGCCTGTTAGTTGTGTCAGAAGAAATTGAGATGTCTTCGGAAGAAGATGATAGCCAAGAACACTTTTGCATCTGGGCCCTGTCCTTGGTAGTCCAGTTGAGGACTCTGTGTTCTGATAGCACCTTCCTCTGCACATATTCTTGCACTGAACACACAGAGACTGCATAGCTTTCAACCACAGATTATCACGTACCCCTCTTATCTCACCCATACTTCTTGAATCGTGCCTCTAGGGCAAGGATGTGTGCAGAGGCAGATGCATTTAGGACACAGAGTCCTCAACTGGACTATCCTTCTGGCAACAGTTAGTCCAGTTGAGGACTATGTTTTCTGATACCACCCACCTCTGCACATATTCTGGCCTGAACACAACAGGGACTGCATAGCTCTCAATCACAGATTCTCACATACCCCTCTATACTCCTCTGATCGCAGAGACAGGTGCTTTCTGGGCACAGAGTCCTCAACTGGACTATGCTCTTGGCAACAGATGATGCAGTGTAGGGTTGGTATAGGCACACATAAGCATTATACTGTATACACTCCTGGGTAGACAAAATATTGAAGGATTTAATATAAATAGGGGATGCTATTCCTTCAGTGAGGGGGGGGGGGGGGGGGGAGCGCACACTCCCCTCCGCCACTTGCCTATGTGCCTGTTAATTGTGTCAGAAGAAATTGAGATGTCTTCGGAAGAAGATGATAGCCAAGAACATTTTTGCACCTGGGCCTTGTTCTTGGTAGTCCAGTTTAGGACTCTGTGTTCTGATTGCACACACCTCTGCATATGCCAGGCACTCGGCATTTAAGAAAGGAGAAGGGTAATAATAACTTAATGTTATGCAGGGCCCGCTGGAAGAGCAGCTATCTTACAGCTGAATGTGGCTACCCTGGGTAAATAAGACATTATTGTTATTATTATTATAACAAATTTCTGAATAAAAGAAGTTCTGTTTACACTGACCACATTTAAGCTGCTTGTGACTGGATGCTACTACTTTATTAGCTCATAGTGCAATGTTTGCATATTTGAATTAGAGCTCTGTTTACACTAACTCCAATTAAGCTGATATGAAGTGGCTGCTGCTATTTCAGTAGCTCATATAATGTATGCCAACAGAACATGTTGAATTAGAGGAGGTTTTGTTTACACTGTCCATCAGTCCTGAATTAATTGTTTTTTTTTCAAAATCATAGAAAATCGAAAGACAATCAAAAATATACATAAATATGATGTTTAAGAGTAATTCAAAATTTATTTGCAGTTCTTGGCCCCTAAGCCACCATTTTCCTCGAGATAGCGATAATCATATGTTTCAGTAGAATAGTAGTAGTTTTTTTTGGATTTGTAAGTTCCTTGCATGTTAGAGGCTGAAGATTTCAGTCTCATTTTTCATATAAAATGTTGTAAAAACTGAGTAATAGAGCTAAAAACTTTTTCTGACCGACTGACAATATTTAAGAAAAAATGGCGTTCCTGGGCAAATAAACAATTTTGTCCCAAGTTGCGTAAGTAGACAGTCATATTTTCTACCAATTATACAAAATTATAATCAGAAATTTATGAAAATAATTTATACAGTGTATTAAAAAAACACATAATAGTACAGTTTTTGACTGAATTTGTATAGTAAATGTATATGTATGCAACTGCCATGAGCAAGACATTTCTGCACCTATTTTGCTAGACTATTGATTCTGTATGCACAAATATTGACATGGTGCTGGGCATAACCATTGGTGTTGGAAAGAATGGCAGAGTAAACAAATTGGAGGTTATTCTATTGTTCCAATTTTATGCAAAATTGGAAAAAGAATAGGAATAGGATATGATTGAGGATGCAAGTTATACATTTGCGGCCATAATATTGATAATACTAATAAATACTGACATTAACCCTATTTGGGAATTTGGCAATTTATTCATTCGAACCTCATCGATATATACAGTCAACATTCTGTTCTTACATTTTTATCATCCTGATGTTGAGCAAATTATCTGAAATCAAACAATATCTGCATTTAGATATGAGATATACACGTGCATAGTACAATTTTTGATATTTTTATATCATTATGAAAGAAAAATATATATATTTTCAAATTGAAGGTTATTTCCAATTTTATGCAATATGGGAAAAAGTAAATGGGAATAGGATGTGGTTGAAAGTTATGAATTTTGGGCCATAATATTGATAAAACTTAATAAATACCGACATTAACCTTGTTTGTAATCAAATATATAGATATTTTGAAGTTGAAGGTTATTTCTATAGTTCCATTTTAATGCAAAATAGGAAACATATAATGGGAATAGAAAGGGATAGAGGATGCAAGTTATGAATTTGATTACCTGGTATCGATGTAAAACCACTAAATGACCTCCTTTTTATAGAGCAGAGTACCTGTAGAGTATCATTTTTTAAAATTTTTTGTATCATTTACAAACATGAGAGAGAAAAATATGATACTAAATATTTAACTAATGATCCCAATGCTTAAAATTTACCTTTAGATTTTCGTCCTGCAGCTTTCTTCAACAATGTGATCCAATTTGACGTAATGAAAAATATGATGTTCTAATCATTTTCGGGCAGTTGTTTCTGGAGGGTATTGCAAAGATATGACTGATATAAAACATTTTTATAATAAGAATACTACTCTACAGGGGTAAATGCAATTTTTCACCTAGAACTAGGTCAATGTCAGTATTAAGTGGTTTTACATCAACACCATAATTGATATAATTAATCATAATTTTCTTTTTTTCATCAAAAGTAGTCATATCTTTATATACTTTCCAGAAACAGCTAACAACAGTTTATTAAAATATCATAATTTTCTTTATTAACAACACAAAAATTAGACTCTACAGGTACTTTATTCTATAGAATGAGGTCAATGTCGCTATTTAGTGGTTTTATATCAATATTAGGTAACCAAATTCATAACTTAGATCCTCGGTCATATCCTACTTCCATTCTTTCCATTCTGCATTTATGTGTTCTGTTCAACCTTCAAACATTCCTGTAATTACACTGACATGCAACTACCACACTCATTTCCTTTATAAATAATAATTAGATTAACAATAGTTAGATAATTTATATAGCGCAGATACTATATGGATATACTCTACTGCGCTATGATGTTAGGGTCTGTGGATATTGTTACTAAATGAAATACAAGAATTTAGTTACAAATACAGAGCCCTGGTTTGGAGAGCTACACATGCAATGCAATGCGTGCTAATCCATATCCATATCCATAATCCTAATCCATTCATATGACTACATGATTACCAAAACAATCTATATGAATTTCTATTTTTAAAAAAGGTTCGAAGTAGTCATATCTTTACAATACTTTCCAGAAACAACTCACAAAAATTTAATTGTATATTATTTTTCATTACCCTATATTCTGTTCAAACTCCAAACATTCCTGTAATTACACTTACATACAACTACCACACTCATTTCCTTTGTATGACTACATGATTATCAAAACAATTCATAATAATTTCTATAAAATTGATAACAAAAATCATCAAATATTTGTACAGAATAGCCATCAATTTAAAGACATGATTTTTTTTAACTTTAGAAATTATTCTTGATTATATTGATAAGTATTTTTTCATTGGTAGTAGCGGAGAATGATTTAAATTTTCAAATTTGATTAGCAGTTATAGATATTGAGTGAACATTATCCAAATTTTACTGTACACACCTATGATATGTGAAAAAGTTGCTAAACAAAATATCTTTTGTGTAGCAATCAAGTTAATAAAATACATAGAAAATTGTGATGCGATACCAGGAAAATAATTCCCTGAATAGTTAGATATAGAAAATGAGAGTGGTAATTACTAATGATTACAGAAAGGGTTGAAGGTTTAACGGAAAACGGTTATGAATTTGAGATTCAGTTTCACTATGCTTGTGGATATGATGTAGGAAACTAATTTGTTAATAGTTTACAATACATCAAAATCAAGTTTCACTTTCCCTTGGGGGCTCCCCAAATTATTTGGATGCCCTCAGCCGACTAACCCTCTGAAAATGCCCCGACCTGATTGGAGGGGGGGGGGGGGGGGGGTGTTTTTTCTCTCAAATTGAAAAACCACAGTAAAATGACTTATAAACGTGTGGAATACAGCCTGAAAAGTAATTTTCAGATCATCTTTAGCTTTTCACTCACTTCCAAGGGGGTGTTGTTAGAAAGTTGCAATTGATCTCAAGTTGCAGTCGATTGGAACGTGCCAATCAAAATAATTGTTTCATGTGCGTCTTGTTAAATGTGCATACTTTGCACGAATGAAAATGTGCGTTACAATTTGCAAAGTTGTAGTTGATTTGCAGTTGACTTTGAACAACACTCCACAGTCATATTTTCTTAATGAATTGTGTTAAACATTTTACAAATTGATAAATCTCCACTGACCAATGTTTATTTTCAGAGATAGTATTTGCGTTTAATACTTATTATGTAGGAGTTTGTCCATTTCCTATATGTTTATAGTATCTTGTTCAAAGTTTGACAAGTCCTATCTAGACATTAAATCATGCATGTTTACATAATGAGTTGTCTGTTCAAAGTTGTTCTCACCTAATCTAATTTGTTATTACCATTTAGAGATAAACGACTGCTTCGTTGCCAGGCATCGCAAAGACAAATGTTGCGATTAATTAACTTAATGTAATTATTGATATACTTCACACTCAATCAGCAAATACTGTAAAAAGCGATGTTCTAGTGTACAACATGACTACAACAAACTATTTCCGCACAATTAAGTGGGTTATAGGCAATAGATCTGTGCGTTGTGTATTCAACTGCACGGACACAACATTTACAAGCCATTTCTGATTTGAAAAGCATTACACATGAGCATTGAATTGGCGTTCAACTTAATTTTACAGAAATTCATTATATCATGGTATACATACATTTTAGCGAATTAACAGAATTTCAGTTCTTATTACACTTTAAGGAGTTGTTATTTTCATGTTGAACGATTATTGTCCACAAGTCTATGGGCATAAGTGAAAATTTTATGGGCATGAGTGAAAATTTTAGTGAATTCATGATTGCAAAATTTTTGAAAATGAAACCCCATGAAAAATTTCAGCTTATGTTTGGTATGATTTGATAAGAGTAACAAAAAGATGCTGAAGAATTTGTGGGTTTTGAAAAACGTTTGCTAAGGATAACTTGAACTTTATTTGAATTTACTTGACTCAGTTACATCTTTTTAGGAGAGAACCCACATTATATCTCCTTGATCGTATAAGTTGTAGATGTCATTGTGTGTCATGTTTCCCTTTAAGTAGGGATGGAAAACACGACTAGTTTTCATTACAGCAGCAGATGTCTGCTTCATGAATTAATGTCTTGGGAAAGAAATTAACATGGAAGATAGAAACATCTTGGAGATAGAAAGAAGAATGGAAGAATAAAGGAATGTTCGGCGGTGGTGCCTGTTTAGATCCAAAATGAAAACTGATTAATATGGACAATTTATATAGAGAATGGAAGAGGCATGCCTAGTGATGTGGGTGACAATGTGTGTCATGTTTCCCTTTAAGAGGAGGGATGCAAAAACACAACTAGTTTTTTATTACAGTGGCAGATGTCTGCAACATGAATTGATGTCTTGGGAAAAATATTAACATACATGTAGAAGAACCAGAGGCCAATTGCACAAAATGGTCTTAGATATCATATTCTTGCTAAGACACCTTAAATTTTTATTCCATCCTCCTAAGACAGACACAAACGTGTATTCATCTACGTTAAGAGGATGGCACAAGAAGTTACAACGTCTTAGCAAAAAGAGGATAGCTAAGACCATTCAGTGCTATTGGCACGAAGAGGATAGAAAGGGGAATAAAGGAATGTTTCACAAAATACCTTTTCATATCTGAAATGCATTAATTGATTATCATGTGTCCAAGATCAGAGGGATGGTGTTAGATCAGTTGAAGTAAAATGTGTCATGTTTCCCTTTAGATGAGGGATGCCAAAAACACAACTAGTTTTCATGGGCAGCAGCAAATGTTTGTTTCATTAATTGAATAATGTCTTGGAAGGAAATTAACATGGATGGAAAGTAGAATGGAAGAATAAAGGAATGTTCTGACATTGTGCCTGTTCACATTCAAAATTCATCAATTGATTAGTACGTGTGCAACTTCAGAGACATGATGTTATGACACTTGAAATAAAGAATGTCATGTTTCCCTTTAAGGAGGGATGGAAAACACAACTAGTTTTCATTACACTGGGAGATGTCTGCAACATGAATTGATGTCTCGGGAAAGAAATTGACATACATGTAGAAGAACCAGAGGCCAATTGCACAAAATGGTCTTAGCTATCCTATTCTTGCTAAGACACCTTACATTTTTATTCCATCCTCCTAAGATAGACACAAGTGTGTATTCATCTACGTTAAGAGGATGGCACAAGAAGTTACGACGTCTTAGCAAAAAGAGGATAGCTAAGATCATTTAGTGTTATATCCCTTACACTAAGATCGTTGCATTGACAGTGTACATGCAAGAAAAATGAATAGATTTGCTAATAAAGCCATTTGCCATGGAATAGTACGAATAGTAATTTTTTTCCCTAGGGAAAAAAGTTACTATTTTTGCGCGCATGCCCGTTCGCGAGAGAGACACTGCTTCCCAGCTACACGGCACGGGACACTTCTGGCGGGCTTCGTTTGCATGATGTGCTCAACAAGAAGACGAGCCAGAGACCAGAAAAACAATTTATCAGATTATCAAATTATCATTAAGACAAGGTGAGATTATTTAATCTGCTGCAATAGACTACTTTATTGTTAATGTAGTTGTTGTAAGAAGGGATATAAAAGTAATATACAATGACTTGATTCTCGGTACTGGCTAAAACTATTCGCACTCATGAGCATCAGAATAGTACCATACTACCTCGGGCCGTTGGCCCTCGGGAGGATGGTACTATTCTGATGCTCAATCGTGCGAATAGTTTTAACCAGAACCTCGAGAGTCATTGTATATTTCTACACTATTCACAAAGAGGATAGAAAGAGGAATGAAGGAATGTTTCACAAAATACCTTGTCATATCTGAAATGCATTAATTGATTGTTATTTGTTCAAGATCAGAGAGAGAGATGATGTTAAAGACATTTGAAGTAAGATGTGTCATGTTTCCCTTTAAAAGGGGGATGATGATGATGATGAATTTATATTTAAAGGCGTTTCTCATTTAATTCTGAATATTTACGCCTGTTCGTGAAGATGTGGTGGCTCTGAAAAGAGCCGGGATGCCAAAACACAACTATTTTTTATTACAGCAGCAGGAATCATGGGAAAGAAATTAAAATGGAAGATAGAAATAAAGGAGTAGAATGGAGGTGGTGCCTGTTTAGACCCAAAATTAAAACTAATACATGTATGGAAAAATTGAAGAGAATGGAAAATGCAGGGCTTGTGATGTTGGTGTCAATTTGTGTCCTATTTCCCTTTAAGGAGGGATGCCAAAACAGTTCTAGTTTTCATTACAGTGACAGATGTCAGCTACATGAATTGATGCCTTGGGAAAGAGATTAATATACATATAGAAGAATCATGAGGATAGAAAGTTGAATAAAAAATGTTTTAAGATGTTCAAATCCAAAATGCATCAAGTGATTGTTGTTTTGTTTGCAGCTGATATAAAGTGTGTCATGTTTCCCTTTAAAAAGGGGATGCAAACTAGTTTTCATTACAGTAGCAGGTGTTGCTACATGAATTGATGTCCAATTTAGGACCCTGTGATCTAATAGCATAATCCTCTGTGTAAATTCAACGTGTGTTCAGAGCAGGAATGTATGCAGAGACAGATGCTGTGTATTAGACCACACAGTCCTTAACTGGACTACATGAAATGATGTCTTGGGAAACAAAATAACATGGAAGAATCATGAGGATAGAAAGTAAAATGGTAAAATGGAATAATAAAAGGAATGACTCCACTGATGGTACCGGTTAATATTCAAAATTAAAATCCTTTTTTATGATTGATAATATAAGCCTAGTTGATTGCAAGCAACCGTTTTTATAATTTTGATGGACATGCATCTAATGTTTCCCTTCAAAAAGAGGGATGCAAAACACAACTAGGTTTCATTACAGCAGCAGATGTCTGCTACATGAATTGATGTCTGGGGATAGAAATTAATAACGAAGAAAGGAGAATGAAAGAACGAAGGAATGTTTCAAGAGGGTCTCTGTTCAGACCTAAAATTAAAACCAATACTTTCAGTGGTGAAACCCTTGCTTTCACCCAGGTCTGCATACCGAGCACATATCGTCTGCTACTATTCACTTCTCTCCATTCACCATTCTAGTGCTCGTCACTCGTCACTCGTGGGTCTCCTACTAGTGATTCCTTCACCTGAGGAGGAGTCAGTTAAATCTACTCGGAACGTCATGTTTTTTAATTTGTTTTATTTTAATCTCTTTTAGCTTTTGCTCAGTCCTTTTCAGGACTATTCTTGAAAGATAACCCTACACCATATGGTGCAACCGCAAACCTCTTTGACTGTTTACTACACCATGTAAGCTCTAGTTTTTCTTCATAAAACCAATACATTGGAAAGTTTTGTTTGTTTGCCAATGGGCGAGCATGGCCATTTACAGGTGTTTAAGATGAAATGCAAGATATCTTAACATAATTTCAGTATCAACTATTTTTTTAATATAGAAGTAGAATGCAAGGGTGAAGGAAGGTTTCCAAATGATACCTGTTCAGACCAAAAAGTAAAACCTGTACATGGATAATTTTGATTGAGAATGGAAGATGTTATTGTATATAAATAGTTACATTTTTATGTCTTCGCCTATGATGGTGGTGGAGGCATCATTAAGTGTTAGCTAAGTACGTTTCATTAAAAAGTAATTCTAATGTTGCTGGTAGTCATAAAAAAGCCCTGTTGAAGTCTGTAAGTAATATTCATGCATATGATATTCAAATATATGATTGTCATTTTCTATACAATTAAGTCATTTCAGGATCTTTGATTACCCATGCATTTCAACAGATTCATACAAAGATTGAAGCATCAAAAACTTCAGTGACTAATAACTAAATGACTTGCCCAAATAAATCAATGATGGATGTCTGAATTACCACCAGGAAGATAATGACATATTGTTACAAATCAAGTGCATTGCTGATTATAAATATTTATAATTTTGTAAACACTGATATCAAAAGTCTTATAATGAATGTATCCTTGACAACTTTCATGTGAGACAAATGTTTGTAAACTGAAAGTAAATTAAAACTAAAATTTTCAAGGAGTTTAAAGTATAAACAATAGAGTTTGAGATACAAATGACAGAGTAATGATTAAAGGTAAAGACTAGCATTACAGAGGATCGAACTATAATCTATCTCCTTCAGCCAAAGCAAATACACATAAATTGTAGTTCAAATCTTTGCCCAAAGCAGTCGTCATATGAATTGGTTCTTAATTTTCCAAGATACAACTGATTGAAGTTTGACAACAGGGTATAAAATACATTTTAAAATAAAATATATGAGGGCTCCTTTTACATTTTCCTACTGAAAAATAGCCCCTGTAATTCATTTTGCGGGGGTATTTGGACCTTATGGGAGACAGAAATTACAATGAGACGTGGGGGAAAATAGATTGCCCAAAGTGAATTGATGATGGGGCGATTTTTAATACATTATGTTTATTTTTTAAAAGTAATTTTTCATTCATATTCTGTAATATTTTCCAAATGTCATAGAAAATAATGATTCAAAGCAAAAGCAACTAATACATTTATATAAGTGATGTGGGTTTTTTTCGGAGTAGAAGTAGGCATACGTGTGTACGTGGGTCAATGCTGCTCCGTAAAAGAACTGTTGAATATTTTGCTAAAAATACTTGGACTTTAACCCTGTTGTCCATTGATAATAAATTGTAGATCGTGTTTGTTTTGCCTGTCGTTGCCCAATATATGAAACAGAGCATAAAACCATCCAGTCCTATTATGATGTCTTGGAGCTGAAGCATATTTTTAATTTCATTTCAATTATTCCTATTATTTCTATATTTACAAGTATAGAAATGATATAGAAATAATATAAAAATAAAGAGGTGATGACATATAACTCCACTGATACTTTGAAACTTCTCTCATCAATAAATTGTTATATAAAAACACGTTTTTAAAATTTTCATTTTAGTTCATCTATAGTTACCAAGAGAATCAGATTCAGTATAAAACACCTATTATGTATCTCATGTTACAAATCTAGTTGGTATTGCAAAGAGTAAAGTTTATCTAATGATATTTGTATCCCAGCCAATTGAATATGCATCTGTTCAACCCTATAAATATAATTATTAATCCTATCAGACATCTGAGCAAGGCAACTTTAAAACAATATCGCCAGAATTGGATCGAAAGCATAATTGCCCATTTAAGACAAAAGTCTATGGTGAATTGCGTGTAAAAATCAAATGCATACATCATCACTGCACCACTAAATGTGCGTACTTGCTAAAAATGCGTGTTGATGACGTTACAATGGCGTGCAAAGTGACCTTTAGATGACAACCCAACATTTTCGATGGTTGTTTTACCATATCGGAACCTTTATTTCAATGTTATAAAATGATTTCTGTGTTAATTGAAATGTGAGAGATATTTACAATATTCTAAATGTTTCTGATTCGGCTCTAAACGTCTGATGTGGTTAATAAGAGCAGTATTGAAATGCCTCAGGGCCGATAAATATCGTCCTCATCTGTGATTCGGGCAATGTTTGTCATGTCGCCATGAGGTCATTCAATATTGCCACAGTATTCGATACAAAATACAAGATAAGTATGTGATTAAAAGAACGTACTTTATGTTTAAAATCTCGTTGACATAATTGTGAAGAGTAAAGTTTATTTAATAATATTTATATCCTGACCAATTGAATATGCATCTGTTCAACCCTATAAAAATAAGTATTACTTTACATTTACTACAGGGTAGTTGATTGCAATCCCATTGTGTTAAATAGGTAAGCGAAGAATTCTAACTCGTTCTGGACAGTGAAACGGAGCAGCTTATTTTCTTATCTTGGTTGAGAGTTGTTATGCCTGTCCATAAGAATTTTCCCAACCTTGTTTCCACCATGTCTCATCGTCATGATGAAGGACTCCCCTGTGAAAGACACTTGACCCATCTATTCCTATCTCAAGGACCCTTATGGAGAGTGAAACAAAATATGAATATGAGATGAGTTTTGATGACAGACATATCTGTTGTCTATTCACATTTTGTCATAATTACAGTAATATAAATATTCAAGCTGAAATTTTCCCTGTAGGGTTTTATTTTTGTTAATTTTGCGGCCATGAATTTTTTACAATTTTTACTCATTATATATGCCTCTAGAACATGATAATTACAACCATATATTGTGTACAGTTATCTAAAATTTAGGGGATTTTGCGAATGTGATTTTACTAAAATTTTTACCCAAATCCTTGCAAAAATTCCATTTTACAGTATGCAAAAAGTCCCTTTTTGCAGTATTTCTCCTAAAAATACAATCTGTATGAACAATATGTTTCATAATATAACATTTTCCACCATTTTCTCCGTGTCTGATTGTCATGATGAAGGACTCCCCTGTGAAAGACACTTGACCCATCTATTCCTATCTCAAGGACCCTTATGGAGAGTGAAACAAAATATGAATATCAGATGAGTTTTGATGACAGACATATCTGAAGTATATTTCTGGATTTCCATTCACATATATCCATTTATTTGATCCCTTATCCCTATTTTGAATGACACCTATGGGCAGTGAAACAAAATATAAATATGAGTTGAATTTTTACAGACATATCTGAAGTAAAGTAATGATTTCCATTTACATATGGCTATTATTGTCCACCCTTATTCCTATTTTGAATGAATCTTATCGGTTATGAATAAAAAATATAAGAGATGAGTTTTGAAACAGACATCTGAAGTATGTTGTATAATATGTCTGATTTCTGTTCACATTTGGTAATTTTTTTACAATATGGTGTCTAGCTTTTTCATTATATTTTTTAATTAAGCAAAAAATGATATAATTGTCACCATGATTTATGAAATAATACAGCATGGCCAATTCACCTCATTTGTATTAATTACTTTATGCCCGCAGTGACACAGAAATGTGTAACATTTTACCAGGTTTGTGTTGCTCCCCCTTGAAGGGGGGGGGGGGGGGGGGGGGGGAGGGCCCGGGGTCTGAAAAAATCAAATCTCATTGAGCCCTACTTCAAGAACTTTGTGCAATGCAAAAACAGTCAATGGTTGAGCCCCCCACCATCATTCTTGACAATCTTCCTAAACTATACAGTGTCCCCTGCTTTTATGGAAAGTAGTATATTTTAACCGGGCCCTTTTCCAGAAATAAATCTGTAAAATAGAAATATTTCTTGTGACATATGTGAACGGGTCTATATGAATAAAATATAGATATATGGGGGGATCAAAATTATGATGAATGGGTGAAAGTAATTGACAGATAGATCGGAAAGAAAGACAGAAATATTCAATTAAGGAAGACAAATAAATCAAGAGATAATTTAGCCATTTTGTTCAGAATTATTTGGCAGTCAAGGTCAAGTCTATGAAAGATGATGTTTTGT
>BQKZ01002429.1:50864-67567 GCA_036244855.1 Temnopleurus reevesii
GGTCCAAGTATCACGTACAAGTATCACCTACATGTTTTGTATCAATGTATCATACAATTAAAGAAAAATTATTAATTCCTATACAGTGATTAATGATTTCATTTTATTTTATTTTATATGTAATTTGATATTGCAATAATACACCAACACACCACACATATGCAACAAGTTCTTGCGAATTGCCTTTAAAATTCCTCTTCTCTCCCTCACCACACTTTTCCTCAATCATATCAATATCAGAAACCAACACGATCCGATACCAACACTTGAATTGAAATTCAGAGTGATGAAAAGAGCTTAAATTCTCGTCGGTTTGAGCTATTTGAAGAACAAACCTTATACGTCATGTCAACGTCATAAACACCTCACCATATCGCATACATGGTGCCATGGGGAAAAGTGGTTATGTGATATGTATGCAAATGCAGTGTATTTGATATAGGGAGGTGAAACTGTCTTGGGAAATAATTCAAAGTTTTGCCGTTAAAATGATTTAAAATGAAGGTGGGGTGAAATTAACAGTATTTATTATTCATTCTAGATTGGTGTCCCCATATTTTTAAGGTGAGTTGGTTGAATTGAAGTTTACAATAAATATTTGTTTTTGATTAACATTTGTAGGAAATGAAATTTCACAGTCGAATTTGATTTCTGAATGAAAAATAACAACATTTTATATCAGTTGTTTTAATGAAAAGATTTTAATCGCCAGTGCCTGAAAAGGGGTAATTAGTACAAAAGTAACTTGATTAAAAAGATGTTATTAAAAAGGATATAGTTATTGTAAAGAAATCTATAAAATGAGGATAAGACTATGTTCCTATATGAATATAACCCATCTGGTTAATTTCTTGGCCAGAAGATCATAGGTTCGATTGTCAGCCATATTCTTCTTGTCTATCCTCATTGTGCTGCAATCCACCCAGGTGAGGTGAATTGGTACCTAGCCTGAATTTGCGCCTTAGAATAAACTGCTGTGTGAATTATCACCATGATTGAATTTGAAATTGAATAAAATTAATTTTTTTTTCATCAATAAAAAGTATCATAAAGGGAGGCCAGTACCCTGAAAGCATAACTTGAGTTGGGGTTGCATTAACAAGAGGAATTATGAAAATAGGCCAACATTTTCATGGACATGCAAAATGCTCTACTATTATATCTTCTTTCCCCAGAATGAATTATTTTCCGAAATAGGAATTAAAAAAGCAAAAGTCTAGACATGATATGACAGAACATGTACTCCATTCATGAATGCTGGCATGCAAACCCCATCATTCACAAGTATGCAAATTGATCTGTTTCAGCGAAGGAATTCTGTCAATAAAAGGTTTATTTTTAGAATTTATTGACTTGATTTCTGCAGCAGAGTATATTTGCACTGCGAGCAGAAGGGAAAAAAGCATGGGACAAAGTGAATAACCACCATTCAAGCATTAACAATAGCTAGATGGATACAAAATAACTTTCCATCCCTATTGTTTGGTGGAAAATTGTTGAACAAGAGTGAAACCTGGAACTTTTGTAATCATGATGCTATAGTGAATATGAAAATTGATCTGTTTCAGCCAAGGAATTCTGTCAATAAAAGATCTATTTTTAGGTTTTGTACTGATTTAATTTCTGCAGCAGAGTATATACGCACTGTGAGCAGAAGGGAGAAAGGCCTGGGACAAAGTGAAATACTTCCATTCAAGCCTTCACAATAGCTAGATGGACACAAATGACATTTTCATCCCTATCATTCGGTGGAAAATTGTTGAACAAGAGTCAAACCGGGGACTTTCTTTTGTAATCATGAAGCTATTGTGAATGCTTGAATGAAATTGTTTAATTTGTCCCAGTCCTTTGTTCCTTCTGCTCACTGTGCTGAAATGCTTTGAAGTGACAATGGCTACATGGAGACAAATACAATTTCCATCCTTCTTATCATGTGGAAAATTGTTGAACGAGGGTCGAACCTGCGACTTTCTTTTGTGATCATGAAGCTATTGTGAATGCTTGAATGGAGTTGTTTAATTTGTCCAAATCCTTTGTCCATTCTTCTCACAGTGATGTTGGTACTCTCTTCTTCCGTGCAAAAATGTTGAACCAGAGGGCTTTCTTTTGTGATCATGAAGCTAATATCGTGAATGCTTGAATTAAGTTGTTTACTTTGTCCCAGTATTTTGTCCCTTCTGCTCACAGTACTGAAATGCTTTGAAGTGACAATGGCTACATGGAGACAAATACAATTTCCATCCTTCTTATCCTGTGGAAAAGTGTTGAACTAGGGTCGAACCTGAGACTTTCTTTTGTGATCATGAAGTTATTGTAAATGCTTGAATGAAGTTGTTTGCTTTGTCCAAATCCTTTGTCTCGTCACTCACTTCTACTCACACTGATGTTGACACTCTCTAGTTCTGTGCAAAAATGTTGAACCAGAGGGCCTTCTTTTGTGATCATGAAACAATTGTGAATGCTTGATTGAAGCTGTTTAATTTGTCCCAGTCCTTTGTCCCTCTTGCTCACTGTGCTGAAATGCTTTGAAGTGACAATGGCTACATGGAGACAAATAAAATTTCCATCCCTATTATTTGGTGGAAAATTGTTGAACAAGAGTCGTTTCTGGGACTTTCTTTTGTGATCATGAAACAATTGTGAATGCTTGATTGAAGCTGTTTAATTTGTCCCAGTCCTTTGTCCCATCTCCTCACTGTGCTGAAATGCTTTGAAGTGACAATGGCTACATGGACACAAATAAAATTTCCATCTTTCTTATCCTGTGAAAAATTGTTGAACAAGAGTCAAACCTGCAACTTTCTTTTGTGATCATGAAGCTATTGTGAATGCATGAATGAAGTTGTTTAATTTGTCCCAGACCTTTGTCCCTTCCATATTTTCTATGCTGCGAGTAGTTTCTGTTTCAGAAAGAGGGGGAGAGCAGAAGACATAAATCGAGATAAATCTAGTCTAGTTAAGGACTGTGTGGTGGATAATCTAAGGTTAAGAACTGAGTGAAGTCTGTGTGTGTTTAGGGCAAGGATACATGCAGATGTAGGTGCTATTAGACCGCAGAGTCCTCAACTTGACGAAGATAAATTAAGAGAATGATAAAGTGATAGAGGGAAAAGTTAAAGATGGAGAGAATGTAATTATGAAGGGCCAGCCTTCTCAACAAGCCTCGCTTCTTTGCTGGCCTCTGTTTTTTCATTTCTTTTGTCATATTAGTTATTTCCATTATCATTTATGACTGTATTATTTGAATTATCAAAAGAATTGAAAAAAATAAAATGATTTGATTTGATTTGAAAGAGAAAAAAGTGTTTGGATGCCCAAGACCGACTGACCCTCTGAAAATGGTGTGACCTGAGCTATTTTTTTCTTGCTTTTCTCTCAAATAAAAAAATTCACAGCGCCATTACAGGAATACATGAGAATTATTATCTGAAAAGGCTTTTTCAGTAGTTATAATACATGAAATAAAACCTGAAAAGTAATTTTCAGATATTTAAGGACTTTTTACTGCATTCTTTCCCTTGTTTTCTACATTTAATCTGTTTCAAAAGTGAAAAAAAGTTTTTGTGATTGACCGTAGTATATAGATATTAGTATATAGAAATTATTAAAAATCATTGAAAAGCACCTTTACCCTTTGAGCATTGATTAGAATATAAATCTTTGTAATAATAATATTCAGTTCTTATATAGCACATCGCACAAAGCCATAGCATGTCCCTATGCGCTTACAGAGCAGAAAAAGAAATAACAGAATGGAGAATATAAATCTGCTTTAAGAAGCAAGAAAACAACATACATCTGATATTGTGCACTGGGCTCATGGACATTTGAATACAAATGCTTGCGTTACAGACAGTGATATCCTGGAAATAGAAGTAGAGCGGACTTATACCTTTAAATGACCAATTTTCAGCTACTCTATGGACCATTTATTCTTTTCACCCCAAATAGGGATACTTGCATCAAAATCTTGTTGTATGGCCATTGTAATCATAGCCTAACCAGCATGTATAGCACCATCATGCGATGTAGGATTTCAATATGGTTCAATGACTTTGTTTAAACAGGCCTATATTTGTGAATAGAGCGCTGAGTGTTTGAAAGTAACCTGAATTGTAATTATGGATACTGTAGAAAAAGGTGTTTCAAAGAAATTCAATTTTGAGATTGTTGGCTGTAGTACTTAAAATGGGGGCAGATAGGGATGATGGGGTGAACAGGAGCAAAACATTTGCCCTGAAAATCTCTTTTTAATATTGAATTCATAATTTTCTGAGACACACTTATCAAATCATGCAAATAAAAGATGGTTCTGGATATCAGTATTGTAACCAAGCATTTGACACTTGAAATGATTTTAAAGGTATAGATTAGTAATGACCAGGATGCAGAAATTGATGTTGAATGAGCTGATGTATTCGCAAGTTGCTTTACATGCCTAAATATATCTATGTAGGATATTAGGAGTACATTTATGGTCGTATTCTATGTATTTTACGTCGAACAGGTCAATACGCCATCGTTCCTGCGGTGTGCTAAGTGCTTTAGCGCGGGAGACCGGCGGCCTGAAATTGGCGGTGCGATTGGTGGTATTGTCTGCGGTGTGTGGGTTCGCGTTCATTTTGTACGGGAAGCATGTTCTGTGAGGAAGTACGACCGCACCAGGTTATTTTATTTTGCGATAATTAAGCCATTTCTAGGTCGATTTCATTCAAACAAACTATGAACATGCTCTAATTTACTATTGAAAAAATGCATTATGGTAATAATTTTACTGCAGCTCGCAAACTAGTTAAATATCTGAAGCGCCCTCCTCCCAAAACTAGTCTTTCCCTTTAAGGTCAAATTAGAATTTACAACACGCAAAAAGAAGAGATTCATGAAATAATATGTTAATAAGAAGCAGTAGCACATATATATTTTTTTTTATTGGGGAGGGGGACCTGGTCAAAAGGAAGGAACGGAATAAGATGCCGGGTGCAAATTAACTGTGAGTGCTGTTGTGTAGCCTCTGAAAGATAGTATCATATTTAATCTTTACCCAACCTATATTTGAATGTGGTGGATTGTATCTATTTTCTGCACACTGCCACTAATCCGATTTCGTATTTTTTTTCTCATAAAATTCAATACCATGACCTTCATATTCAAACAGATGCTAGTGTAGATACTGCAAACATACCTTCTCAAAAATTTATCATTAACCATAATAATCAATGTGTTTTATGTAAGAATGGTGAATGGTTAATTTTGCAGTTATGCAGTTATAAATGTAAAAAAATTAACTGTTTGATAATGAAAGATTGATAGATATGCACACATATTAAACATGAATAGCTCACTTTTCTTTTACAAAACTTATTCAATGTGTCAGTTGTATAATTTTGATTTTGATGAGTTGCTATTCAAAATTGTTGGAGAGTGTCCCTTTTGTTGAACGTTAAGTACCATAAGTGTAAGAAATTATTAAAAACTATTAAAACTAATTATGGAGTACTTGCATATGATTTCTCAAAACTGCAAAAGTTTTTGCTCAGCGGGAAGATCATTCACATCTTAATTTATTCCGGAACGTTTGGCACCACTCTAAATGTGTCATCATATTGAAAAATAATCCTACGCCAACATTTTATGTGAGGAATTTGAGTAAGTGGAAGATATTAGTTGTATTTAGAAATAAAGATCTTTTATAACAGGTCAAGTGGCATAAGTGTAAGCAATTATCAAAAGTAATTATTGAGTATTTGCAAAGAACTTTTGTTTGAAAATAAGTAATTCTAAGTTACAATGCACAAGATGTCTTGAATTTACAAGTAGTTCAAGTAGTTTAATTAAAAAAGAAATACAATTTAAGTAATTTTGCACATGTTATCATTTCAGTTTTATGATATTCTTTTTAAATATTTGTAATGATATGAATATTTATTTTCTGGTTCTGAGCAAGACCAGGTATTTTACTTATTGTTAGTTAGTATGGTTTGAGGGAAATGAAATAAGTTATTAATACTTTTAAAAGAAAACTGAAACCATTTTTAAAAACAAATGTGTCATAAGAAATCCTTTGAACTAAACTAGATATTGTAGTTAACTGTCTGATTCTGAGATATTTGTTAATGACATTTTCTGAGGAATCTCTTAATAGCTTTGTTATTTTTACAATTTTTATCATTTTAGAAAATTTGTTCCATATGTGGGCAGTTATCTTCTGCCATTAGCGCTTCAGTCATGGAAAAATTGTTTGGATGCCCAATTGGTCAGTCAGAAAATTATTTGTTTAGATTTATTTTAAACAATTTAGATTTCATGCCAAAAGTAAAGATTAGAATGGAGAAAAATGCCCTGAAACATCCAAAAATTACTTCATGTTTTTTTTCACATTTTCACATATATTTTCATTGTCTTACAAACCCGAAAATGACTGGTCAGATTATATTTCTCACGTTTTCCCATAATCTTACTGCGCTATAAGCGCTATATATAAGTGTAGTGTATTATTATTATTATTATCTTTAGAAAATTTGAATGAAAAGCAAAAAAAGAGAAAAAGTACAGATCTGGCCATATTTAGAGGGTCGGTCGGACTTGGGCATCCAAACACTTTTATTTTGCTTTATTTCAATGTGCAATTATGTTTTGGCTGCATCAAAGATTCTTTTCCAATTAATACCTTACTATCGAGTGATAATCACCATAAGTGCCCATTACCACATAGATGTTCAGACATCAAAGTGATAAACAGAAAAGATAAATCCGCAGAGGGGTTTCCCCTTAATAAACTGATAATTACCTCCCTCAAGATCATTATCGGAAGAGTTATATCATGTATTTTCTTACAAGATTTATTTCTGAATTTTTTAGTTTCTTATTAAATCACCAAACGGAACACGATATAAAGTATTTTCGAAAAGTTAAGTCGAACGCAATTTCAATGCTCCTTTGTAATGCTATTGAATTCGGAACCGGCTTGTCATTGTTGTGTCTGCGCAGATGAATACACGGTGTACGGACCTATAGTCTGCGTTCTAGTTAAAGTTTCGGAAATAGTTTATATCGTGTTGCTGTTACTATATTTATGTATTCAATTGTTGTGTTGTTGCATTTATCCTAGATACATGCAAATTTTATTGTACACAGGTTGTGCTTGAAAAGCAGTTCATATAACTGAATGCATAGATGTACCCTGTTTCTAAAGAAAAATAGAATGAAATATGATATAATTTTACATTATTGTGTTTATACATTATGTTCAGATAGTTTCATTGATCTGGAATGCAAGTTGTATTTTGTAAGAACTTTAATCTAGAATCTGTTTGGTAAGCTGGTTGTTTTTATTTTCCATAAAAATACAAACATAGAAGCATAATCATATGGAATAAAATCAATTATCAAACTTAAATGAATGAAGTATACTTTGAAATTCAAAATAAATCAATCTCTTTTCTTCATAGTACTCTCAGTGGTGATTGTATTATTATTATCGAGACTGTAGCACACTTGGCCCTGGTACATGAAACTATCTGTTACATGAAACTATTTTCTATAAAAACCACCAGCAAAGAAAAAAGGTATTTCTCACACAGACTTTACACAGGGAAAAACTATGAAAAAGTTTGCCAGAGTTTTTTTCAATGGCAAATTGTTTTATGCAATGGGGTCCTGACATATGGGGGCAAGTATTTGAAGAATTTATGACTTTCAGGAACCCATTAACCCCACCTAGGTTGAGTGCAGCCTTTTTGGTCTGAAGAGTTGAGTCTTAACCCATGAAGGACTGGACCAAGCTAGTCCCTGTACAAAGTCTATGGGAATTACATAATTCAGTAGTCCATGGGTTTAAAGCACAATGCTGACTTTTACATGCCACTGCAATGACAGATCAACTAATGTGGAAAATGTATGCATTCCTCTTAATATTTCATTGTCAATTTCACTTTATTGGATTATTGAATATCTCTGTTGACTACAAATGAATATTCTTTAACATTTTAATTGAGAATAGATATATTGAATTATCTTGTTGCATCAAATTAGATTTTAAACAGTTCTTTAGATCATCTTGTATTTCTCATTTTCTCATTTTAGTAGTAGAAAATTGTTAATCATTATTGAAACTCAATGATATAGATTGTGACAACTTGGCCCAAAATTAAATTTTCTTGTCACATCTGCTTGATCCAAAACATTTAAGAAGCAATCTCAATTCATTTTTATGGTAATTGAATTAGGCCAACTCATCCCAAATGAAAATGCACCTCCAGACATAATTTATGATGTATTACTATCTTTTACCTTCCATAGTGGTTGACCATCAATTTATGAGAGCGGAAGTTTTACAAATTTTGACAGGATCAAAATACTTAGATTTATCAATCTCACTCAATACTCACTCAATCCATTTTGACTTTTATCAGCTCAAAAATCTTGGAGATATTTACCGCAATAATTTTGATATTGTACTAGTTGTGCCTAAGTATATAATTAGAACATCTACTGATGATTGTTTTATCATGAAGTGTCATTTCAAATAGAGCAGTTGATCATTAATAACGAATTACAATCATAAGCCCACCAGTAAGTGAATAATAATTTGCTCTTTATCTTCTCATTTTTGCCCTTTTTTCTGTACTTAGTCTGTAAGCACGAACCTTAATATTCATGTAGAAACTGTGTTCAAAGAGCACGTACTTGTGGGAGGTGTTTATATTCAGAACTTAAAATTAATTTCATCATTATCATAATCAGGAGTAACTGGGTCTGGAAGGGAAGTCTAAATGCATATGACGCTCCACATTTAAGACAGTAGTTTGGAGTCATAATTGTACTTTGTATTTGTATTTTATTTATTTAATCACGGTAAAAGCTTGCTATCAGCTAAAAGCTGCTTTTCAGCAAGGCCATGAACAATGTAAAACATACAAAATAAATACAAACAAAATTATAATGAAAACTTAAAACAAGAAAAATAAATAAAAATACAAATAAATAGTCTTCTTCTCCAGAAATAATTCATTCTACTTGTTGGTTACTTCATATGGGTGTATTTTGTGCAGGTTTAACATCCTCCACCTACCAAAGGCAGAGATTGTACCAGAGACATTGTTCATTTTTTGAAATTATGATTTGATTTAATTAATTGCTTCACATTCCATAAAATATACACAATAGTCATCTTGAACTTCAATGAATGAAAACATTAATGATAGGAATAACCATTAAGCATGAAATATGAGGAATTAAAAGAAAATTATAGCGTGTAAAACCATAGGTTCCCATGAAAAACGGTTATTGATTTAAATTCCTAACGCGATGAAGATAGATGAATCAAATATATATTTTTTAATAACACGGCAACATGAACATTACCTGAGCAAAGTGTTAACTTGCATAGAAGCATTTGTCTGTAAAAGAAACATGATTGACATTAAATTGGCATTGAATAGAAAGGGAAATTACTATTACATCATGACCTGTCAATTCTTTGTAATGGATAATAGTCAATCGATTATGAGCTCAATTTTCTAAATTTGATTTTAATTTATTGGGATCAAGTACAAATCCCTGTCCCAGTATGTCTGGGATTAGGGTGGACCCCAGGCGCAAATTTATGGCTTGTCAATTCCAATTTGTCTGATAATCCCTCGGATTTCAGGTAAGCCAGTCCAAGCGTGAGTGAGACTGCCCATTTACATTGTAACAAAAGCATCGTGATGTAGTGGTTCTGACTCTTGCCTTTCATGCAGAGGTCCGCGGTTCAAATCACACCCATGGCATTAATTTCCTTCAGCAAGAAATTCATCCACATTGTGCTGCACCCAACCCAGGTGAGGTGAATAGGTACCTGGCAGGAATAGTTATTCCTTGAAATGCCAAGTACACTGGTGTACCCCTGGCTGAAGCCAGGATGCTAATAATACAAAGCGTCTTGAGCACTCACTCAGAGAGGGTATGTGTGCTTTATAAATTGCATCTATTATCATGATTAGTGTTATTATAATATTAAGTTTACAAATTTGATTTTAATTTATTGGGATCAAATGAAATCCCTGTCCTAGTATGTCTGAGATTAGGGGTGGACCCCAGGCATGAATTTATGGCTCATCAATTCCAATTTGTCTGATAATCTCTCGGATTTAGGAAAGCCAGTTCAAGCATGAGAGAGACGGCCCATTTACACTGTAATAAACAAAGGGATGCATCAGGGATAGTAATATAGATGACTGCCCGAGACACAGGTAATAAAGATGACTGCTCGAGACACAGATGTAAAGCCATGTACACTTAAAAGAAATGTAAATCAACCTCTTTTTTTAAAGGTTCAAGGAGAGATAACCCAAATAGGTAATTAACATGATAACCATGTGATGCAGCATATTCAAGGTGCTAATTTACAATTTTGAATAGATTGTTACTCCAACTGTTTAACTGTTGTCATACAACAATTTAGATGTCTCTTTTAATCTATATTGATATAATTCAATTTTTATTTGTGTAATCAAATTAGTTGAAGACGTAGTAAATGTATGAGAAACAATTTAAAACTTCAAAAATAAAGAAGCGAGAGAGAGAGGGGAGAAGAAAATGAAAGTAAGATTTGAGAAAATGCAAGGGCAAGAAGACTTAAAGTTTAAGACCATTTTCTTTAAAGAAAAGGAAGAGAGAGAATATTTAATTTTAAGTGTGTGCGTGTTTGTGTTTGTGTATTCTATATTTGTAGAAAAGAGAGAGGGGGAGAGAAAGATGCAGAGGGCTATATACTCTGCCCCAGGTGATGTTAATTCCACATGATGTGCGAATCACTAGGGAGCATTTCTAATCAAATAAAGAAAAGGAAAAGCAAGAGGGAGAGAGAGAGAGAGAGAGAGAGAGAGTGGAATAGAAAGTGAAATGAATAGAGATAATGTGTGTGCATTTCAGTAAATGAAAGAGCAAGAACAGTCTAAACTCTCCGAGGATTCAGAAAAAAAAAGAAAAAGAAGATTTTGTTTGAATATGTGTGTTTGAGTTGGATGTCTTTATACATGTGGGAAAGAGAGAGGGGGAGTGGGAGAGAGGCATAGAGTTGGGAGGGCCGATTTCCCCAGGTGATATTAATTCCTTGTGATGTGCAAACTATTCACTAGATAGCGAATGGAATCAAAGAAAGAATAGGATGAGAGAGAGAGAGAGAGAGACAGGGTAAAAAAGTGAAAGAAATTGAGAGAATGTTTTGTGCATTTCAGTAAATGTGAGAGCATGGAGAGTTCAAACTCTCCTTGGTTTAAGAGAAAAAGAAAGAGAGGTAACATTTTGTTTGAGTGTGTGTGTTCGAGTTGGATGTTTATGTATGTGTATGTATGTGGGAACGAGAGGGGGGAGAGGGAGAGAGAGAGATAAGAGGTGGGAGGGCTGATTTGCCTCGGTTGATTTTAATTCCATGTGATGTGTGTGATGTGCAAATTATTCACTAGAGAGCAGATGGAATTTAAGACAGAAAAGGATAGAGAGAGAGAGAGAGAGAGAGAGAGAGCGAGAGAGAGAGAGAAAGAGAGAGAGAAAGAGAGAAAGAGAGAGGAATAAAAAGTCAAAGGAAGAGAAATAATGTGTGTGCATTTCAGTAAACGCAGGAGCAAGAACAATCAAAACTTTTCTTGGTCAGAGAATAAGAAATAGAGAGAACATTTTGTTTGAGTGTATATATGTGGTTGTAATTTTATGTTTGTGGGAAAGAGACGGGGAGAGGGAGAGAGAGAGGTAAGAGATGGGAGGATTGGTTTGCCTTGGGTGATTTTAATTCCATGTGATGTGCAAATTATTCGCTAGAGAGCAGAGGGAATTAGACCGTGATCTTGTTATCTGTCGGGTGGTTTTGTGAAATAGAGATATGGGATATCGTTTGAAATAATACAGCTTAATATCTATTAGATCATTAATTTATCAAAATCTATAATCTTTATGTACGAATTGACAACTGATCCAGAATACTGACCCCCCATTTAGTAGAAATTTTGAGAAAAGAATATGATTTTTTTTTTTAAATTTGAACACATTATTACCATGGTAACTGGACAAAGTAATAAATGCAGAACTTCCAACCATTAGGAATTTTGATGAAAGAATATGCTTTTTTTAAACCTATATTGAGAGAGATTTAAGGTCATTTCAAGGGAGTTTTCCTGTATTTTTTGTTAATTCTAGTCCACAGTTCAATGGGAAACATGGTTTCTTTTCCTTTTTTCCTGCAAATCATTCCTCTTTTTCCATTTTATTGGTTGATAGACCTCTAAATGTAGTGTACGTCTATACAGCGAAATTCAGGCACCTCTTGAGAAGAAAGATCAGATAAGTGACAGGGTATAAATAGCCTGGATTTATCCTAAGCTCGCGGACTTTTACAAATACCCATCTCCTTTTTTCTGCTTTGATGATATCAAGAGTATAATTCTGAATTTGTATGCAGATCTCTACCTGTTAAGCAGGATTATCCGCCTTAGGGGGAAGTTGTAAAAAATGGAGAACTTTGCAAAATGAGCGAAAGTTGAACGGAAGGGGGAAAATAAGCTTTTCCATTTTCTACATCTTGAAAATCTGCTGGTGATGTAAGTTTAATGGAGAATGGAACAAGAGAATTAAAGGAAAACCGACCTCAAATTCAAAACTCGACTTTATGACAGTTGATAAGGGAAAGATTAGAGTTCAGAGTATGATAGAGAAAAGGCAACGAGCTGAAATTTTCACGTCTGTTTCATTTTTGTAAAATTTGAATTCCTAGTTTGAGAAAATTTGCATTCTGTGTGTTTCGAATTCATATATATATATGAAAGTGAAATGAGTAAAATGTAGAACGCAAGTGAAGACATAGTCCTCTAATAATGGGGTTTAACCCTCAAAAGGAATGCAGGTACGATTACATTTAATGAAAGGTGTGCATATATGAGGGTTTTGAGGGTTAAACCCCATTATTAGAGGACTATGTTTTCACTTGCATTTTATATTTTACTCATTTCATTTTTAAATTATTCAACGAAATGCAGTCGCTTCATCGTTTTTATCTTTTTGTATCAGAAGCACTGTCAGAAGCATAAAAACATCACATTTATAAAAAGTTTGTAACATGAAATTCTTTGAAGTTGAAAGCAACTTGGATGCAGTAAAAGGTTGAATTTTACCTTATGTCATTGTGACAGTTAATTTGTTTTCTTATTGTATTTCTGTGGTTTTTTTTCAATAGAGACAATATCAGAACTAATCGCTTTAATCTGTTACTCTTATTAGGGCCTTATGCTACATACCTAGTAATAGGACACATTTGATGATTTCTTTGATTGTTTATTTCTTGTTTAAATTTTACATAAATTCAAGTAAAATCAAGCAGAACAAGAAAAAAAATCTCAGAAGAAATAACCTTCTGAATATATGACATTTTGAAGTTGAAGGAACATGAGTAATATCAAAATGCAGAATTTTAGTACATTGGGGACAGTTTAATAAGCTTTCATTTTCTTCATTTGACTTTTCCCCCTTTTTAATCCAACAGCTACCAAAACGAAATTAATCACGTTTGCTCTGACTCTACGGATGATTAAAGCTACATGCCAAAAGCACAAAACAAAGAGAACTACCAAGAATTACCCACAAATCCAAGCTCAAACTCGGGGACGTTTTATTAGGTTCTGAATCCGTATGCAAACATCTGCCGTACCTCGGGGCATAGCTAAAGACTCGTTAGTTTGCAATCTCTGGGGTCGTGTTCCAGACAATGAATTTGTATGCGCGTATCAAGCCTCTTTATCTCGCTGATTAATTTGAGACATGCGGAAGGTAGTCTGAGATCACAGGCTGTTACTGGTATGATACCTGCAATTTATATGGCGCAGGTCTGCACTCTATTGCGGAGTACTCAAGGCACTGTGCATTGGTATTACCCTGACTTTAGCTCATCGCCACCACTGCTCAAGCACTTCAAGGAATTTCTTATACTGACAGGTAGCCATTCACCTCACCTGGATTGAGTGCAGCACGATGTGGATGAATTTCTTGGTGGGGGAAATTGACACCATGGGTGGGATTTGATCCGTTACCGCCTGGTTGAGAGGTGAGTGTCAGAACCACTACACCACAAGGCCTCCACATGTGATGTTTACAAAGAAATGTGTCGAATACAGGCAAAAACCATCAATTCCACCTATTCTTAATAGTGACCACATCTCATGTCTTCAGTACTTGTTTTTGCAAATTCGTTTTCATCAACTGTTGATGACAATTTATAGGAAATGATAAACTTTGACTCAAAATACTTATATTATTGCGCCAGTATTTAGGCTAATCCAAGGAGTTAGGAATTCTTTATCTCAGATTTTTTAATAGGGTGCCAATTGGAAGACTACTCTGGGTCGCGGCGAAGATTGATTTTCCCCTCATTCACTATTGTTTTACCTATTCAGCATAGGTATAGCTAGGATGAAGTGCTGGTCAGGTTGCATTTTCTGGATCAAAAGATCTGGAGGTTTGTGGATGGAAAGTAGTGAGGCTAAGATCCAATGTTTATGAAAGAGATGGGTGATAATCCTGACTAAGATTGTTCTATACTCCAATGATGTTAAAGGGAATGTTATTAATGTTCATATTAGCATAGAATTGGATGAATAAGAGCACTACGGTGAACAGGGTGGTTTCTCGGCTAAAAATGTTTTGTAATTATTGACAGAAATTGATAAATATTCTGTAGGTTTGTCAGCTAAAAATGGTCTGAAGATTGAAAATAGTGAGGAAAATATTCATTGTTTATCAGAGAGTCAATGAGAAATATTGTGAAAAAATATTCTTCTTTACTACCATACTGTTGAAATCGTGACATTTTTATTTTTAACGTTTTTATCACTGTAAAATGGGGTGAACAGGAACCCTTGGATGAATAAGATCAAACTATAGATCTGATTATATATCATATTCGCTTTTATTTCACACAGTTGAAATATCCAAATCCCCAAAAAGGTTTCTTGGAATGAACCACCATTTCAAAAATAGTCCTTTAATGGTCTGAGTTTGTCCCCATTTACCCTACAATTTCTATTTGCCTTCGGTTTATGGTATACATTCTTAAATGTATGTTCATTTTTTTAAATTTTGCGTATGAGGTTAAGATTTTGCCCTCCTTTTATAAGAAATGATATTTTATTTATCCAGATGTTGGCTATATTGTCATGACAAGTTTGACAGATATGTGATGAACATTTCAGTATGTTACCATCTTCAGTAGATAACAGACAGATGTTATCATGGAAATGTACTTTGGCTGCACCTTCAAGCTGTTGGACAAAAATAGAGTTAAACAGGATAGGTTTATCAAGAAAAATGATAACAATGATGATAATATTATTATCGAGTTCTAATGACCTTCAATATAGGGCATCTGCTTCAGTTTGTACAAACTGTTCTCCCAGCGGCCCTTCTATAACATAGAGCTATTAATTTGTCATATATTAGATTCAGCCATGACAAATACACATTTCCCACTTGCCCTGGAGTATTTCAGCAGGGTGTTTCAAATCACTCAATACTAGAATGACTTTAATATGGTCATTTTTTATGGTTTCCAACCATCCTTAGAGTACACCACAATGTTGATGTTTTATCTGAAGGAAATTAAAGCCTTTACTGGGTTTTGAACTTCAACTCTCTAATTGTAGACAATTAAGTGTCATTTTATCAAACAGGATGACATAAAACATTGATTTTTTGCCTATAATATATTTGAGATCTTGAGATTTTTTTTTTATAGCAAGTGATGCTATCTTGGGTAGATATTAACATACTGATTTTCTGTAATTTTGATTCATTTTTGCTTTTTTTTGTAAACTGAAACCCAAACTCTATAAAAATGTTTTTGTCCTCTTTACTTGAAAGTTTTTAATCTTAAATTAAATGTGCAGTGTTAAATTAACAATAATCTTTTTAATGTAGCATTTACCACTCTCCCTCAAGCAGAATACCTAAGCACTTAGAAAACAAGATAAGAAAGAAGGGAACATCTAAAGCTAATCAACATTTTATTTTATTTCATATATATTACAAAATTTTCTGCCTTATGAAAATATGTATTTAATAATGTAGTTTTTTTTAATGTAAAGAAATAGGCATTCCTATTGGTTGGGTATCCTCATTAGAATTGTCTACTTTCGCTTAGACTCAACATCAAGTATGTCAATACACAGTTAAAATTATATGAGTGTACTATTTTGGACACGAATCACATTTTATTCTTATCAGTGCGAGGACCTAATGATCTTGAATCAATCACGTCTCTACTCATGCCTAAAGCAAGAGGTATACAGTGCACCCATTTCAGATGAGTCATTAGCTCTTACTAGAGACAGCAGAGGTGTAAGATCTTTTGATATGGGAGAGGGATGGAGGTATGGAAAGCGGAAACCTAGGGGAGGGGGTGGGTTGTGTTCTACTAGAAAGTAGCTTGGGAGATGTATTGGTTAAGAATGAATGGGTTTTAGATAACGTGGTCCTGTGGACAAAAAGGGAAAATTTGAAGCATTTGTTCCCTATAACACAGAAAAACTTCTTATGAACTGAACATTTTTACTCATGCCTAAAGCAAGAGGTATACAGCACACCCATTTCAGATGAGTCATTTGTTCTTAGTGTAGACAGCGTAGGCGTCTGAACTTTTGGTTTGGGAGAGGGGTAAAGCAATATGGAAAGGGGAAGTGACG
>BQKZ01002430.1:55153-65347 GCA_036244855.1 Temnopleurus reevesii
AATTGCATCTTTGGCTTACAATCTTACTATTTTGAATAATAACATGACTGCCAGGCGTATATAAATAAAAATATATGAAATGCATTAAAATCATTCAATGACCTCAGGTCATTATTGCAAATGTGATTGGGTACACGACTGATAGTGACATCGGTTCGAACCCATTGAATACTGGAATGGGGCGGTACCTGTACAAAATCTATGGAAATAATGTAAATCAGTATTCAATGGGTTCAAATTTCTAACCAATCTCTGGCCATTATTGAAGGTGTGATTGGGTATACGACTGACAGTGACATCGGTTTAAACCGATTAACTACTGGAATGGGGTCATCCCTGTACAAAGTCTATGGAAATTACATTACTCAGCATTCAACGGGTTAAAATCTTTCATTTATCTCAGTTACTAAGTAATTGTTGAAGGTGTGATTGGGTACACGACTGATAGTGATCTCGCTCTCAGCCAATAGGCGGGGTTACTTATATATTCAAATTTATGTGCGTTTAACGTAGTTACGAGGTATTCCATAGACCGGTTGATAATAATAAGACTTCAATACTTGGAATCCAGTTTGCATACATTGCTTATTGCTATGTCGGGCAAGCCTCGGGCAAGCCTCAGGGTTGTCAAGAACAACCTTTGTGTTAGAGGTATGCATAAAATTTGCATCTATTAGTAAACCTGCCTATTGACTACTGTAATGGGATATTCCCTGTATAAAATCAGGAAATTAGATAACTCAGTATTATGTAAAAGGTTAATTTTTTTATCTTGCACCTCTGAATAGGTAAATAGAGAAATGGCGTGTTTAAATGTCATTATTATTATAATTAAAATCTTTTACCGTTCTCAGGTAATTATTGAAGGTGTGATTGGGTACACGACGGATAGTGACATCGGTTTGGATGACATAAGCTTCACAAAGGATTGTGTGGAGTTTAAGGGCACACTGCCGGTTGCGACCACACCACACATGGGTGAGTACCAGTGGATAGTATACACAAAACCAACGCACCTAATGACATTAAAAGCATAGCTTTTTAAATCTTGCATTTTTAAGAATTATACGTTCCTCATGATAAATTAAAGAAAAAAAACACCACACGATTTAATATATGGAAATACACACAAAGAATGCGAACGCAATCAAGAAACCCCATGCGTATAGCCTATATCTTGAACGAGACGTTTATTTGCTTCTAATTCCTCGACTAGTAATCCATAGTATGTCAGATAAAGTTATTTTCGGTTATTTCATGTACTTAAGTGATGTACAAATCATATACCTTTTAACCATGGACTAGGCCATTATTATTTAGACCTCGGCTATTCAAAACTTAAATTAATTGTCTGAATAATAATGACTTAGACCTGGTTTAATTTAAACCTCGCTATCGGAATACGGGCCACTTTGTTTAAATATTCGATCATGTTCATTCCCCTTTTGTTTCTTTATTATAAAGATAATATTAAGAATAAGCATAATAATAATAATAATGGCTTCTGAAATAGCGCGCATGTCTACATGTATATCTTGTCGGTGCTCATAGCGATTTAAGTTCTCATTCGTTATTATCCCGCTTAGCAAGCTGCTAGTACGGCTCCCCAATTTTGAAGGCAGTTTTTTTCCGCCATTCCCCATTTACCTCACCTCGGTTGAGTGCAGCACAACATATTTCTTACATTTAATATACGCTACTATGAAGAGTAGTAACGGTATGAACAAATTTCAGAGACAAATATCTATTTTTAAAATTCATTTTCGCAGAGCCAACTGACCTACCATCAATAGTGCATTTCTTAAATTGGTGAACAGAAGCTTGCGGACGACATCGTTTATTTTTTAAAATTTTTGCGCATATCAGATGTGCTCTTGTTTTCTACCTTCTGCAAGCCTCTGCCCACCAATTTCGAAAACCCACGAGTATCTGCTATCAAAATGGCAGAAGCTCGTATATGCCACTATGAAGAGTATATTTGTAACGGTATGAACTTATTTCAGGAAGAAAAAATATTATTTCTTTGTTATTATCGCAGAACCAACCGACCGCACTATCAGTATCTGCAGGAATGGTAGGGTATACTGTTCAGCAGATCGTATATGCCACAACGAAGAGTATATTTGTAACGGTATGAACGTATTTCAGAAACAAAATATATGATTTTTTTTTTCATTATCGCAGAACCAACTGACCGCACCATCAGTATCTGCAGGAATGGCAGGGTATACTGTTCAGCAGATCGTATATGCCACAACGAAGAGTATATTTGTAACGGTATGAGCGTATTTCAGGAAGAAAAAATATTGATTATTTTTTTTTGTTATTATCGCAGAACCAACCGACTGCACTATCAGTATCTGAAGGGATGGAAGCGTATAATTTCAAGCAGTTCATATATGCCACCATGACATTACATTTGTAACGATATGAACGTTTTTCATAGACAAATATCTATCTTTTATCATCGCAGAACCCACTGACCGCACTATCAGTATCTGCCGAGATGGTCGGGTATACTGTGCAGCAGATCGTAAATGTATTCCCGAGGAGAACATCTGTAACGGTGTTCCTGACTGTTCGGATGGTTCTGACGAGCAAGCATGCCGTAAGTATGACATTAGACATTTAACTAATACTTTCTTACTTAAGGCCCTTCACTCCTCCTGTACAATAGGCTATTGACGACAGCACGCTAGCGTCTCCTCTCCTGGGCTTTTTCGTTTTTAACTTAACACCCACCAACCTAAACATTTATCGCCACACTGTGGCTTATTTTGTATTTAAACCGGGTACATCAAAATAAAAAAAGATGTTAGTGATTGGCACTGATTTTATTGTTCAAGCTTTCTTCAACACGGTGCAACAAATGCAATCCAGTATTAAAAAGGTATTATTTATAGTTACTTGTTTTATATACTTTGACACCAAGCAATAACAAAGGGTTTTCAAGGATGCAAGTGGATACATGTTGATGTATATTTAGAAAAACTATCCAAAACTATACAGACTCGTTATATCTGAATATAACGAGTCTATATATCTTTTGATAGTTCTTCTAAAAAAAACCAAAACCCCGCTCCCTGGACGCACAGAGACGCAGATCATACGGTGGAATGACTGTCGACGTAAGCTCCTTGAGCACAAGTTGAACGTCAGTCCACCGTCTGATCAGGGTAAACTATGCGCTCGTTTAACGTTTTTAAAACGGTGGGCCGAGGGAGGCTAAAACGCAAAGGTGTGAGTCGGCCTTTAGATACTAGGGACCTTTAGCATGTACAAGACGGTATGATTGATCACAACGTTAGCTCTAAGGTCCGTTCCAGAAGGGTGCACCAACACAACACTACTTCTTGAATGGACCTTAGAGCTAACGTTGTGATCAGCCCTACCGTCTTCTATGCTAAAGGTCCCTAATGAAATGCATCACGGTAAACTTTTAAGTTCTCTGGTTGTACACTCTAAAAACAAACTAATCAAATTTGAGTAGGAAAACAATACAAACGGGGACACCTGGAAATCTAATCAAAATGATTAGAAAAATCTAATCATTTTTTTTATGAGGAAATCTTATTATAATTACGAATAGGAAATCTAATCAAAATGATTAGATTCAATTTAAAAAATTAATACAAGTCACATATGATTATAAATCCATTTCAGAATGATTAGTTTCTATTCATAATAATATCATAAGACGATCTAATAAAAAAATGATTAGGCTGTTTTTAGAGTGTATGTTGATGATAATGATAATGATTGATAATGAGTATAATAATCATAATACTGTAGCAATCAGTGTAATGAGTAAATTTACTACATATTTAGATCATTAAAAATCAACTATATTTGCATTTTTACTCGCATATTTTGACATTTACCCTGTTGACAAATATTACTTCTTTTATCTATTTCTAAAATGTTCGTTTCCTAGAATATTTTAAATTTTACTTATCCCTCTTTTTCCCTCTACTATTCAGCTGCCGACAAAAGTGAGTATTTTAAATCATTATCTTCAAGTTGTCTTTCTATTTCACAGAATTCACCAAAATTTAGTATTATCTCGAAAAGTAACATTGAAACAAAAATAGTATGGTTACCAGTCAATACCAGTGATAAGGCAATTCCATTGTTCTCTGTGTGATGCACCGATCTATTTTTTATTTTCTACGATCAAACAGAGACACACTGTAAACATTCTTAATAAGTAATTGTTATTGAACAAAACATGTTGAATGCTGAAATGAATGATAAAATCACTGTAATATTTTACATAATTTGCTTGATACCAGATTATCCAACACAATCTGGAATTATGTCCTGATAGTGCAGTATACTAAGTTGGGACAGAGAACCGTTTTCTGGTCACAGTAATTAAGTTGGTCTTCTTTCTCCCTGGCAACAACTGTCACACAACTGCTTTAAGAAATATTCTTGCATAAGTAATTTATATTTCCATGACGTATATGCTTGTAATTTGATTGTTGAACCTTTGTTTTTGTCATAACTACCGAATAATTTGTAATGGTAATATTATTAATAATAATAATAATAATAATAATAATAATACTAATAATAATGATAATAATAATAATAATAATAATAATAATAATGAAAGTAATGATAATAATAATAATGATATTAATGATAATAATGATGATAATAATGATAATACCGATAATCATAATAATGATAGTAATAGGAATAATAATAATGATAATAATATTAATGATAATAACAATGAACAAGTTAGTAAGCAATGGAAGCAATAGAAAACGCTATGTTACTCTTTTCATTCTGCCTTTTCCCTGTTATCTTCTTTCCTCTACCACCGTTGTTAAATGAATTGATTAAAATTACATTTTCCTTCTATAGATATGGGTCTGATCATTGGTTTATCCGTCACATTCGGGCTGGCATTTCTTGCAGCAGTGACCGTAGCCGTTGTTTGCTTTATCAGGAAGCAACAGGGAAAAACCGATCCGTAAGTATATGTTGACAAAATAGGGTGCTGTTTCACTCAATCGTTCTTAAAGCCCCGTCACACATATGCAAATTCCCTAAAATATGGCTTGTAATGTCTGACAAAAATATTTTTTAAAAGAATTGGTTTCAGTCAAATTTGCTGTTCTTTTTATAATTCACACACCTTTTGACTTTTTAAGTTAAAAAATTTGAAATTTTGATAAGGTTGAAAATTTTCCATAAATTGTTTGCCTTGTCTTTCGTAACTTGGTGCAAAAGGGGACAAACTCCATTTTTTTGCGATTTCGGTACGACTACGTGTCCAGTGAGGGGCATTCTTGACAGCATTTTTTTTACACGGGGTTTTAATCATGATTTGGTATTGTTAAAATTTGAATTGTACTCTTTGAACCACCTTTGATATACGCACTAACACTGTCTAGAATTTCAACTTTTGTGTTAAGACAACATATATTTACATTTAATATCATGAAAGTGGACAGTATTTCCTGAATTGGGTTAGAACTTATTTTGTAGGACCACCCATGTAGACAATGAGACGTAAGAAATTACTTCTGTTCAAATTTTAACGTTGATTTTTTTTCCTCTGGCTTCAGAATATGGGATTTGTATGAAACCATAGAACTCCAATTATTCAAAAAGGTAAAATCCAAGGACGACATAAAGTCATGCACTTTTGATTGGTTGTGTAAAATAAATCTATTTATCATGACTGATTACAGGCAAAAATATTACAGATTTTGCCTAAAATGCAATACCAGCCTCATCTGATTAAATTCTTTTGAAAAAAACTATTTTCTTCACCTTTACAGATCACTTGTGGGAGCTTCATATTCATCTGGAGTCTCAAATCCGGGATATGCTAATGTAAGTTTTTTTTCAGTCGATTCATTACTACTTATAGTAGAAATGAAAGTACGACAAATGAAATTGTGGGCTAATATATTTGATAAGCAATTAGTAAACATACTTTACATTAAAATTATACACTACATATAGACAATGTAGGAAATAATAAAGAGTGTGTAGACTGTGAATTAATACAATTAGTATAATACATTATCTTTTAAGATGCAAATCGGTTTATCTCTAGCTCTGGACAGTAGCTGTAACGATATGCTTCACGAAGCTATATGGTATCTTGTTTAATAAACATCATCTAATCGCTGCAATTTACAGATATTTTAAACAGTGTATTATAACTATACATTTTCTTGCTAAAAAATCATTTGTATACAATTTTTTCCAGGATAAACCAAATAACAAGGAGATAGCCTTCACAATGGATCGTTCCGACGCCTGATCAACACCAATCTATGCACCCTCATTACTGTGTAAGCACCAGTGTAAAATTTAACACCAATTGGATTCTATTTATCATGCATAACCATAAATGTATCTGGGCAACTTTGCACATGGTAACGCGCATTTTGATTCGCGCACAGTATGCGCATTGCAAAAGACGCGCATGAAACAATGATTTTGATTGGCGCGTTCCGATCAACTGCAACTTGCGATCAATTGCAACTTTTGAGCAATTGCAACTTTTGAGCAACACCCCCTATATCAATGAATAAAAAAAAACATATGCACGAATTCCTTGTTCCAAGACTGTACGTGTCTTCTTAAAAGCCCGAATAGATGATCGTAAAATATATTGCTGATTTATTTGTATTTCATCAACTTTATATATACATTCATTTAAATTATCAATACATCAGGTTGACATGTTTTTTTTTATTCAACACAACGTAGTGTTAGTAAAATAAATATTTAATATTGCGTACTCTGGTACATTTATTGTGGTATTGCGTTTTATAACGAGAGTCAAATTTATATGATTTATAGATGATATAAATGGAATTAAGTTTTAACAAAACCCCGTAAAACCACCAGTGTCAAATCATTAATTGTTCATGAATTTAAAATCACTTGTTGAATGTTATTGCAGTGCAGAAATCCAGTTGTTAGAAATTAGAGCTTAATTTGGTTGTATATTATAAATACAACACCAGAAATGTTTGCGAGGAACAACAGTGCACAGTGCAGGATCTAACCAACTCCAATGGTGTTATATTCAAATCATTCTGTGCCAAAATCAACATCAAATATAATAATTAAATATAGTTGAGACTTGAATTTAGTCGAGTAGTGAGAAGGGTTTAAACATAACAGACTAAATTTTGTATTGGAATATATGTAGGAGAAAACAATTCAGTTGCCGCAGTTTCATATATTGGTCGATAATATCAATAGCACTATTGTCATTTGATTTACTTTGAATACATACATTTACGTACTATGCATGTTATAAATAATTACGTTACTGTGGAACGATGTGTATTAAGATATGTGTGATGAAATAGAATATCTGCTCTTGAAAAGGCGCCATTATTATTTTCCACATCCTTCCATCATAAAGCTTTGGATTGAAATATTCAAATTCGTAGCTTACTTTGCCAAAGATCTGCGTATTTCATTATTGCCAAATATTGGGAACGCAAATGTCTACAACTATGTGTATATAATGCTTTGTATCGCTTCTTGATCATGCTTATGATGTATTAAATGTGTAGACACAAATAGATAAGTCAAATTGTCTGAGTATCATTAATGATGTGTATTCATTTGAAATTGTTTAACAATAATAAATATTCCGACAAGGTACTGATGATTTAAGATATAAACAGACTGGAAAATATTGAAAATTGCAACCACCAATTTTTTTCATTTAACAGTGAAAGTATAAACCATATCCCCATCTCGTTGAATGAATATTTTATTTACAAACACCATGATATTGATATCAAATAAATAATATGAAAAACAATAATTATTTATAATAAGAATCAGATATGATATAAAAAAAAAACACAAGAGAATAAGACTGACCGCAAGGTAATTTCACAAAAACAATCGTGAACCCTCAGAAATTTTGCATCTCACAAAAATTAGGCCTCTTTAGAAAACGTTTTCTAAATAAATATATATGACACCTCATAAAGTATCAAATCAGTAAATAGAAAAGAAAAACGCGGTCAATTCTAATCTATATAAAGAATACTAAAAATTCTCAATATTAGTTTTTCCACGTGTGCAAGGGATTTATATGTTTATAATGTATCATTTATCATGCGATGTATGTGACCGTTTAATTCACTATCATGGAAGTTATGTGTATATTTATGTTACCCAACTGTGAAATAGTTGGTCATCACTGTGAGCAGAAGGGACAAAGGACGGGGCAAAGTAAACAATTTCATTCAAGTAAGTCTAACCTCGTTATAACGAGATCGTTGGGACCAGAGGAATTACCTCTTTATATTGAAACCTTGTTATATCAGGGTCAAAATACAAAAAAATACAAAGAGTTGGGACCAGAAAAATGACCTTGTTATAATGATAACCCGTTATATCAGTGCTCTTTATAACGAGGTTTGACTGTATTCACAATAGCTAGATGATCACAAAAGAAAGTCCCAGGTGCAATTGTTGTTGAAAAAATTTCCACAGAATAAGAAGGATGTAAAAATATTTTGTGTGTATCTAGCTGTTGATGCTTGAATGGAAGTTGTTTGCTTTGTCCCAGTCCTTTGTCTTTTCTGTTCACAGCCCATTGATCTCTCCTGCATGTATCACTGATTTATCTTGTATGTCTATATCAATGAATAAAAAGATATACATTCATTTGAATTATCAATACATCAGGTTGGCATGTTTTTTTTAATGTCAAATCATTATTTGTTTATGAATTTAAAATCATATCTAGAGCATCAAAATATGGACAAAAGTTGAATGGACGTCGATGTCGAAATACATCGAACACAAATTTGCCATCACCCTTTGTTTCTTGAAATTATGACACTCTCCAATGAAATAATTCACAACATAAACATATTGAATAATTGTTTATGGAATATAACAATAATCATCGCAGCTATAAAGCTGAATTGCGATCTTCGTTACAATATTTAAAAAAAATCATGCATATATTACTTGTGTAGGACTGTCCTTATCGCGGGTTGACTACAACACAGAACAAGATGTTACTCCGATCGTCGACTTGGGCTTAACTGCCTAACTTGGGCAGGGCCTAGTTTATTCTGTCATTCTCTACTTACATTTTTGCACACTGCACATAACATCAATCGAACATAACTAATCATTGAAAGTGACCTAGAGACATCTATTGGTATAGATTCAAAGGACGATCTTCACAACAAAAGAATTGGTAAAGTAAGGAAATGTTTGGAATAAAGGATACAAGAATGTGACAAAGGAGGGAGGTCCAGGGAAGTAACAAAAGAAGTCAGAAGGTTAAGGATGGCTATTATATGCCAGACAACAGAACTAAGAATGGAGATAAGGTTACGGAAGGTGAACTCTGGCTTCAAAAGGCTGACTTATTGGACCTCATTAAAATGCACAAGTAAAATATCATTGAACTCAAAACCCTATAAATAGCTGGAAAGGGTCCATGAACTTGTCATCAGGAAGATATATTATACAAGTCATAAATTATTCCCTACACTTGCAATAGTTCAAATAAACAGGAGCACAAATACATGAATAGCAATAAAAGCCTAATTATAAAAAGAACAGAAGAACAATACAATGGTGCTTAGCATTGAAATTATCGCCGGTACGATTATCAACAAATTCCATTGCAAAGTAATGACATCAACTTTAAAAAAATCCAAAATTCCTATCAGCTAAAATGAGAAGATATCAAAGTTGTATTGAATAATCATTTTTTTTTCTATTTGTTGGGCTCATCATATTGCTCGTAGAGTGGAAACATCTCAGAATATAACTGGGTTATGAGGTAAAATAAATTGTAAATAAATGTGCAGTATGTAGATACTAAACTGTGAATTAAAAGAAAACAAAACATAACAGTTGATATAATGGGTCACTAATAATCAAATTGTTAAGTGAATTATGATTTGACACTTTTTGCATTGAATTAGTTCACGGAAATTGGGTTTCCCACATCTTTGATCTTGTATGTTCTTGCATAATGTTGCATTTGGGAATTTTTGAATCGCGAAAATTTTCAGCTTGAATAAGCAGGTTTCATCCAAACATTCTGAACTCATCACAATATACATCACATCCGTACACACTGAACACGTCAAAACAACGCAACAAATATTGATTTTTAATGTTTTTGTTTATTTCATTCAACTTCATTCGAATATACTGTAT
>BQKZ01002431.1:10861-27021 GCA_036244855.1 Temnopleurus reevesii
AAAAAAAAAAAAGGCAAAACCTGCAAAACATGCACAAATGAATTAATTGACCTTACAGCATTTGCTTTCTCCAGTTGCCACTCCTAATTTTAGTCTGCATATGCCAATCTCCCATTCTCTCTTTCTCTTTCTCCCTCTCTTTTTTTTTTCTTTCTCTCACTCTCTTTCTTCCCCTTTGGCCCATTTTCATCTAGTGTTTTCCCCCTCTGCTTTCATTTCTGTCAGAGTCCTGCTTTCTGTCCCCCAACTCTGTCTCTCTCCTCTCTCGATCCCTCTTCTCTCGATCCATTTCTTTCTCTCTCTCTCTCACTATCTTTCTTCCCCTTTCGCCCATTTTCGTCTACAGTGTCCCCCCCCCCCTCTCCTTTCATTTCTGAAGGGATATTCCTGCTTTTTATCCCTCTCTCTCTCTCTCTCTCTCTGTCACTCTCTTTCTCTCTCTCTCTCTCTCTCTCTCTCTCTCTCTCTCTCTCGCTTTCTCTCTATCTCTCTCTCTCTTTTATTACATCTTCCAAACTTAGAAGTCACCTCGTAAAGAATGCAATTACAGCCATCATTTACAGTGATACAAGTCCATAGCCATTTAATCATGAAATCACATAATATGAAAATCATACATATCTTACATAATATTTACAATGAAACTTTGTACACGCGTGTACATTCTGCACTAAAAACACTCTTTTACTATTGTGTAAATATCTCCAAATTTGGCTGAATCTGTAACTTCAGGGAAAGGGTAATATTTTTAATATTGTCCAATCTGAGAGCTGAAATCTTTGTTCAAACAAACATTCTTTCTGCTAAACATCAATAAAAGTAAAAGCCCTCTGGAGATAAAACACAGCTTGCAAAGAATGAACTCAAACTCAAAAATAAAAGTAGCCTACATGAATGTTAAATAATTCTGCACACGTGTAGCTTTGCGAGTTGTTGAAATGGAATAAGAAAGTGCAAAAATAGACATAAAATATCATAATTTACAAGCATATATTTCAATATTGACTAATCGACCTAATTCAATTCAAATGGACGGATGCTATATCATTTCAAACACCGACTATGGCAACCCAACATATTTCAAAATGTACCGACTGGATCTTTAATGATGATATGAAAAGAATTCACAATCCGTTACCATGATTATATGACTGCACAATCCTTAACATCATATGTAAAAATTTGGTGACTGTACTGAACTATGGGAATAAAATATGCATAGTACTGTCAGCTAATTCTATTATATATCCATAGGTGAACACAAGGAAAGGCCAAACAAAAATTTCATATACAGTATATTCCAATACGGTCTATCTATAAATCATCGTCATTTATAATTTTGTATCATAGACTTTTGTACTGACAATGAACAAAGAGTTTGTAGCTTTTCAAACTAGATGCAAAGTTAATGAGAGTTAATATACCCAGGCAAAGTTTGGATCTTCAAAGGGCAAAAGCAGACTCACAGGTGTGCAACTGAATTTGAAGGGTCATCATAATAATTTTTTTAAAAATCTGATTAAACATGAGTTTGAACGTTTAAAAACATCTAAAAGACTTCATTACTAATACCCTGAATAACCTATAGTATATAGAGTTCATCTCATAACCGAGAATAACTAAAGCTAATTCAAATCAGATATATATAGATTTGGAATATTTTAGAATATACTGGCCAGTAATATAAACTTATACAGCCTCTTCTACATGAAACTTCTTATTGGAAAAAACTTTTGAATATTAAAGAAAAGAACCAAAACAGACTAAATGTATTCCAACAAAGCATATTCATCTAATCTCTTAACTTTTCAAACCTGCATGAAAAATAAATAATGTGAGGAACATCCAATCCTTTTATCAATTTCGCTCAAAAAGTTTTTGCAATTCTCAACTATTTCAACCTTAGGAAGTCGATTTGATCAAGGGCATTTCCAATTTCTTGAAAATTTGCATATAGATGGCATAGTTTGATATTTCAGAACAAAAAATCTGTTCTTGCATAAATATTTACTCTCATGTTCCAGAGTGAAAATCATTACACTTGATTCAAAACACATTCATGTTCAATTGCATCTTCAGGTGAACAATTCTTCTTTGTTTTATTTAATTTGATGTATTTCCATTTTCTTGGTAACCCACATCTTAGTGGTTAGTTGTGCATAGATTGACATATCTCCACAAAGCTTTTGGGAAATTGTTTGTTTGTTTTTTGCTTGGTTATCACAAAAATCGTTTTCCAATGCTATCACATTTTCTGGTAACAAATTCATTTAGATCTAAGGCACTTACATTTGTTCTCAGCAATGCATATAGATTTACTGCTCGCTCTGCATAGTTCAATATTTCACTTCTTTGCATAACATTTCATTTCTTGTACAATCATAACTCCCCATACATTAATTTATTGCATTTCCTGTCTTGAAACAGTCATAAAAGATGAGATTACCAAGAAACAAGCTCATCTGATGTATTCTCATTTGTTCAAGCTAATCCAGAGCTTTCCTGTGTCATATAGACCTGCATAGTTTGACATTTCAACGTTAAGACTCTTGGAAGCATTGCACTGCATAAAATGACCATTAATCATACGAAGCTTTACCCTACAGAAGATGTCATCAGCATACACTATTCACTGTGAATAGAAGGAGAAAATGATTTGGACAAAGTAATCATCTTCCATTCAGGCACTCACAATAGCTAAATGCACACAAAAGAAGTTTCCTTCCATCCAATTTGGCGGGATACAACAAACAGATGCCACATAAATTCAATGAATAAAAGGGGAAGCTACTTTCCTTTGTGCTCATGAAGCTATTGTGAAGGCTTAAACAAAGTCATTTACTTTTTCTAAAACGTTTGTCATATCTGCTCACAATGATTGTTTTCAAACCAACATTACATTGAAGAGAAAAAGCTATAATCACAGCATATGAATTTGCAATAATGTAAAGCATGATTAATCGGTTGTCACTTTAGCGATCAAAATAATTTTTCATTTTTGTTTCCTTCATTTTTTAAATTTTTTTCCTTCTATTTTTTATAGATGGGTAATTCCATAAATGTGTACACGCCCTTGCTCGTTATATTTGGGAATTTGTTTCATCATTCATATATGATTTGCAACCTAGGTGTAATGCCCTTGCATGATTACGGCTAAATAAAGTTCATAAAGTGAAGTAAATTATGGAAAAAATGAGGTCAGACAGACAAGAACATTGCCAAATTTATGGAATTGCTCAAATCAACTTTACCTTCCCTACATATTATACGGAATTATAGAATTCAACGAGATTTCATGATCCATCAATACAACAATTACATATCACACTATCAGTAACAGCCTGTATTTGCATGTATTAAAATGAAAAATCTCAAGAATTTATCAACTTACATTTCATAACTTTATTCAAATATATATTCATCTCAATAGAACCAATCTTTGTAAGCTTATTTCAATCTGTACAAATTTTTACCATATTAAGAAATGTTTACCTTATAATAACACAGCAAATTTACTAATATTTCACCATGCATAATTCTGAATGTGATTCTTCCACCTAATATTCTTATAACAAAATTTATGGCCCCTAAAATTTTCCCGTTATCACTCTTTTTATTGCTAAAGTAACCCATAGTTTACCAAAATAAACCTTATTCTGATTAATCATTATTTTTTGTTCAAATTGTGACTTTGTGCTAAAAACAATCCTAATCAATAGGACGTGCGGCTTATTTCTTACGGGTGAATGTCGATTTGCACAGCAACGACGATGAATTTATCATCATATAATCTATTATTACATCATCATAAAATCTATTACATAATTAGACGAGATCCAGGGATGTATCTGGATTCGCTCCAGATGTTCGACTCGCCGCAGTTGCGTAGGTTTCGTAGGCACTGCTCGCAGCGGTGGTACTGATCGCATTGCTCGTGGAGGAGGATTCCGGGGCTCTGGAATTTGAGCTTTTCGTTGTCTTCCCGGCCCTTCTTGAGCGAGGCGGCCTCCTTCCACGTGTCCTCAAGGGATTTCCTCGTCTGGAAGGCCTGCTCGAAGCGAGCAGCACGGTCGGCAATCAACCTGCAAGGGCAAAGATAACTTGTTAGAAAGGAATGGTGTTTCATCGTTATCATTATCATTATCCTCATCATCATTATCATAATTATCGTCATCATCATCGTCATCCTCATCCGCATCCTCATCATTATCATTATCATTATCATTATCATTATCATTATCATTCTTATTATCATTATCATTATCATTATCATTATTACAATCATTAATATTATTCATTTAGCAATTCACAATAGTTACAGTGCAAGTAAATGATACAAGAATTAGGCATAGAATAAAACAAAAACAAGATTATGCTCTTCCGCCTTCACCCCCTTTTTTTACTTTTGTATGTCTTTCGTTTCACATAAAATGTGCTTCTATAATGAAATGCACAAATAAATTTAGACCGACCAACAGTGTATTTGGGAAAATGGTATTCACGGGCAAAAGAGCGATTTTCTTACTCTCTTCGTGTCTTCTCCAACATGTCCGTCTCCTCGTTCTGATTCTTGACATGGTTGACTAGGTTGGACTTGCGTCGGTTTTCTACCGTTGAGATCTGCTCTTGAAACACCTCAATGGCGCGCCGTCTCCGTTCAGCAAGCTGCTCGTTGGTCGCATCGAACTTGCCGAAGATGGGTTCCTTCGAGTCGGGTACGGCCCCTGGTAATGGGAGAGGCTTGAAACGAACCTGAAGAGAGAAAAATATGGATATTAGGATTTTTGCTATTATGCTGAGATTTCATAAATCATTGAAAGGCTTTATTCTCTTTCTTTGCATGATTGGAACAAAGAGTACAGTGGGGATTCAGTGTAAAGAGATCTGATAAAACAATATCCTAAATATAAAGAGATAACTGTCTGTTCCCAGCTTACTATAATTTGATTTTTTATTATTGATATAACAAGTTTTCTGTTATGACCACGTTTTGATGGTCTTTAGCATCTTGTCGCACTAAATTTCCGCTGTATTATGAGTTGATTATAGTGAAGAATGTTGACTTGAATGGAATATATAGATTATGAACAAAGTATTTCAATCTTTTTTTTTTCAATTAAAGCCTATGAATTAGAAAATGTATGAAATTCGTTATTGCAAAAGAAACAGTACAAAGATTAATATGAAGTAGAAAGCTAATTATAGCAGGAAACACAACTTTGAGAGACACATATATACTGTATTATTTAGGCAGTTAAGACGTAGATACATGTGCAGCAATACAACAGATGATTGTGTGAGAAAGAAGTATGGTATGGGTGTCTAATATAAAGAGAATAAGCAAGATTTCTAGCAAATCTCTATATTAGAAACAGCATCATAAGAAAATGACTGTGTATGATCTAAACTACCATGCGATGATTGTACACCTTCAGACGTGTAGGTTCTTTGGAAAGAAGTATGGTTCGGATGTCAAATACATGTATAAAGAGAATTAGCAAGCATTCTAGCTAAACTCTACATTAGAAAGAGCATGATAAGAACATGACAGATATACTGTATTATTTTAATAGGTAATTAAGTGTAGATACATGTGCAGCAATACGACAGATGATTGTGTTAGAAAGAAGTATGGTATGGGTGTCAAATATTTAGAGAATTAGCAAGCATTCTAGCTAAACCGTACATGAGAAAGAGCATCATAAGAAAATGTCTGTGTATGATCTAAACTACCATGCGATGATTGGACATCTTCAGACGTAAAGGATCTTCAGAAAGAAGTATAGTTCGGGTGTCAGAAATACTGGGAAATAGCAAGGATTCTAGCTAAAGCCTACATAAAAAAGAGCATGATAAAAGTGTATAATGTAAACTACCATGCGATGATTGGGCATCTTGAGACGAATAGGTTCCGGGTTTGAGAACGGCCGGATGGTCTTGGGCGACGGAAGCGTGAGCGGGCTCATCTTTCCCGAACGTAGGCACGGCCCCGCGCTGCAGCACTCCCTCGGCGGACAGCCCTCTTCCCCCTCCTTGAATTTGCAACCTTCCCCCGACCCACGGAAAATCGTCTCTATCTTTGCGGAGCTGCCAATTGGTACCTCCTCAACTACGAGTGTGTAGTTGGCTTCCTCTAACATCTCTAAAGCATGTTTGATCTTAATCTGTTTGGTGGTATTTTTGTTTTGTATATTTTTGTTTATTTGTTTTATTTTGGACCATTGTATCGTTCATTCCGAATGTTTTTCAGACAAATTTGAATTCCATTTTGGGTTATCATTCAGAAATAGATTCAATTATCATTTGAAAAGAATTTTTCCAGAGCGCATATTTTATAAGTTAAGACCAAAATACAGATTGTGCATTTTAGGAAACAGGCGATGTAGGTTAAAGAAAATGATTTTAGATTAAAAGTTGATGTATGAAGAGTCAGAAGAAGCATGAGAAGAATAGAATATGGGTTATCAAGGAGAGCAGATCAAAGTTTATGGTGAGGTAGGATCAATAGAGAAAAAGGGCGAATCATAATAGGTGTATGGGCACAAAGAGGTGTTAGATCCGGATAATGAGATTAGTTTACAGTGTACGGAGGAGGAGATAGAAAAAGAAAGAACAAAGATAGATCAAAAAGACGAATCACACATAATGACAGATGGATAAATTTTAGTGCAATATGAGATTAGATGAGTAACACAGCAAGGCACATTTTGACAGTACAAAGAACAGCAATGGAACGTCATTAGGAGGAAGACATGAATTCACTTATGTACAGTAGTTCATAGACTCATTCAAACCTTCTAAACTATCTGATAGAAAAAAAGCAGATGGTATGGCTCAAATAGAGGGAGGAAAATAATTTCCATTGCACACAGATGCATGTAAGTTATCTAAAATAACACTGTATAATCTATATTTCCGTAATATTAAGTCGAACGCCAATTCAATGCTCCTTTGTAATGCTATTCAAATCGGAACCGGCTTTTGATTGTGACCCCACAGTTCAATACATGGCATATGGCTCTGTTGTCCATGATGCACTTAATTTTGCGGAAATAGGTTATATCGTGTTGAATATTCATTACAATCTGAATAACCAAACTGTTGAACCATTGCAATAACAAAACCTTTCTTCAAGTCATTTTTCTGCCACTGAAAACCAAGTAATTCTTTTTTTTTCTTAATGAAGGTGATATTGACTGCCTACCTGTGCTGAGAGAGCTCTCCTGTACATATCAGTCTGTTGCATCTTATCCCTTAGGTACTGCTCTCGTTGTGCTGAAAGCCTGTCAAACAAAAAAATTTGAGATTTTATTTATTGAAACATATTCAAACAGGATAACAAGATTAAATATACATAAAGTAAAAATTGGTTTCCAGCTTGGTTCTGGGACCTTATGATAATTAAAGCAAATTTACAGCCACAAAGATGAACGAATTGGACTTGAAATCACCTTTGCTAACTTCAATTATTCATGAATTTCAGGGATCTGTTTGAAAACCCATGTGCAAAGGTAAAATTTTTGATACCAGAAGCTTTGTGAAAGAAAAGTTCAAAACAGAAACCTATCAGATAACTACAATTTTTCTACCTTGATTGATATTTCAACAAGCTTTACTTCATCAATCAGGGTTACTAGAATCCTTTGTGTTTAATTTTCAAGCAAAATCCTATGGGGGTCTTTCTAAGAAGGAAATAATTAAGGCATATGACTCCATTTCTTCTACACACACACTTTGATAGACTTACTCTTCGGCAAGCTGTACTTGTTCCAGCCTTTCTAGGAACTCTGTATCCTGGGCCCGTTTGGACCGGTCTGCGGCCTTAGCCTCGACCTGGGACCCTAGGTGGGTAGCATATTCCTCTTGCTTCAGGAAGCGAGGAGGTGTCCGCGCTCGGTTCTGAAAGACGTACGATCGCTATGGGGATAGAGGGGAGAGAAGGAAATTTATTACTGTATGATGTTCAGATGTAAATCTTTGATATCTAGGGATATGCATATTTTGCAACCTTTCCATTAACTTTTAAGCTCCTGCATTATGTAACCCTAGAGTGCTGGAGTATTGCATGCGATTGTATGTGTTGACGAGAGTTGACAGAAGCAAGTGAGGATGTGTGACTGGAGTCGACAGAAGCAAAGATTAAAAGTAGAAATGAAACGATTCAAATAGAATGAAGAATAAAAATAATAATTATAGAATTATTAAAAATCATATTCTTTCTTCAAATTTTATTAAGATTCTGCACATGTCAAGAAAAAAAATCATGATGTACCTTTAAAAGGTTGAATGGTATAATATGGGTGGGTTTGCGACAGATTACAAAATACACACAAAATATAGAATTGTTCAATACGAAAATGGTAAAACCAATAATTTCACTGAATAGGACTGAACTTTTGTAAGTTCCTTCCTCATCAACTGCTCAATATCCAATATTACACTTATTTTGCATCATCATACTGTCATAGAAGATACTCTACATAAGTGGATAATTATGTGGGGTGGAGGTGAATACTTACATGAAATTCTGTTGAACTTTCCTTCTGTTTGTTCTTGATGGCTTCGCTGACGCCAAGATTGAATGCTGCAATCTTCTGAGAGTGATGCTTATTAGACATGTTCTGAGCCTAGGAAAGGAAACATTGTGATGAAGATGTAAAATATAGTAATTACTCATGTGACAGGAATGAAAAACATAGCAATTACAACCATTATTGTCACAATAGCAAAGCAGCATTTTAAAAAGAAATCAAATTAAAATCAACCCTATCTGTTGCAAGACAAATGGGCGGTGGCAAGAAAAGTCAATCAAATGTCTTTGTTATCATTACATCCCTCAACATTTTTAGCTTTGAGCCTTAACGATTTAAAGATTTGAGCCCTAACGCTTGAGCACTTTGGTGGTCGAGTGGTTATAACAATGGCCGAGAAACCAATGATCGCGGGCTCAAATCCACTTGGGTGCTGTGATTTTTTTTAACAGCATCAAAGCACTAAATCATAGAGCAGAAGCATGTGTAACCCAAGTGCAAGGCAAATAATAGAAACATAAGGATGGTATCACTCGGCTAAGATTTCAAATCACAACCTCACAATCCAGACACTCTGACAACTAGGCCACCGAATTAAGTCTGCCATTATTGATCAGATTGTGAAGCTTTTTGAAATATGCCATGTATTTCAACCAGATTGTCTTCATGGTGCTTGTATTAAAAGTTGATAATTTTAAGTTCTTGTTTAGCAAATTGCACATTTTTTTAAGGTAGTTACCTGATCCCTGAGTATAGACTCTGTATCTTTCAAATGCTGGAACTGCTGAAGCAGACGATCCTGCTCTTGTTCCTTCCTCCTGCGCTCCGCCTCGAACGACACAGGCACATTGCGCACTGCCCTCTGGTGGCAGAGATAGCACAGCTCTTGGCCGGCCTTCTCGTGGGAATGTGAACAGGACTCGGGTCGTTCCATGGCCTCTGCCTCGCGGGAGAGGGATTCCCTGATCTCGGCCGGACTGCGTGGGGGTGGGAGCTCACCCTTGGGGGAAGGGGGCTTTGGTGGGGGAGGGGATGGGGTGCCCTTTAGTCCCCTTGATTGTGGCCGTGGGGACAAGGCGAGATCGTCTAGAAGGCTGATGCTGGTTGCCTTGGCAGTGGGGATGACTTGACGAGAGGAGGGACGCACTGGAGGTGATGGTTTCTTGACAGGTTCTGCAGAAAAAAATCAAAGCATGTAATATTCTTTATACATCATTTTGTCATTCTACACTTTTGTTTTGATTTAAATTAATTAATAATAATATATTGCTGAGGGGTTTTTAATTTGCTGCTGTTCAAATTAACAGGGATGCAACTAGAAAAAAAATCTAAATATACTATATATGAAAAGAATAGTCTTTCTCTTTTTGCAATTACCCGTTTTGGCAAAGTTCAAAATATTTGGGACAATATATTGTACTTTCTGAAGTTATGATGTAACCAAAATCTAAATTGTGAAGCAATGACTAATTTTCATTTTTTCTGTTTATGAAATTATTGTCATTTTCTATCTAAAATTCAGTTGATGCAAGGTCACAACCTCATAAAGCACAGATATTTCTCAATCAAAATATCTTCATCACATATACATTTAAATTAAAAATCTTTCTTACCATCTCCTAGCTCTCTACCGAACCCTGCATCCTCTTGCTCCTGGGCCTCATCGAAACCGGCCGCACCCTCCATATCAAACTCTCCAGCCTCCTCGATGGCTGGCATCGCTCTCTCCTTGTCCTCATTCTCAAAGCCGAAACCATCCTTGCCAGCGCCTTGAGTGATCCTAAACACAAAATGATCAAATTACACAATGAATTCTACAATTTGCATGCAGCAACCAACAATACACTGTACATGCATTCATAATAACTGATATCATGTAAATGTAACTTTGAAAGACTGCAACAAAAGAAAAAGTTATCAAATGCCATACTTCTGTTCTACATATTTCATTATTTTATTGTTTGTTGTATTTTGATGTATTTTGTGTAAAATAAAACAAAAAAAAAATATGCAGAATGTAACAATTCATTGAACATTTAAGAGAGATGCATATCAAACAGTGCTCATTCAAATTACATTTTGTATGTGTTGTTTATTTTTTCTATCATTCATTTTTTGTTACATTTTGAAAAAAATACAAATTATTTGATAAATTGGCTGATTGACCATACCTTGGTAGAACGAGAGTCCCACTAGTGTTTGGTCTGAAGACACTAGCTCTCGATAACACTGAATCTGCTGTGTCGGGACGCTATAAAATAAAAAAGAAAAAAAAAAGAGTATATAAGAAAATGATTTTCTTTTACACGTATGTCTAACTTGTTTTTAAATGTTTAACCTGCAGAATTTCATTAAATAACTAGTACAAAATACAACAATAAACTTCCCAACCTTTTAGACTAAGAATAAGGGATGATCCTGCTCAAATTAGGGAGCAAAGTCCTATCATTTCTGTTAAAAATCATGATCATATTTTTTGTGCAAGAGTATGATGACAAAGTTTATTTTGACACTCCTACTTTTCACCATGGTGCTTATCAACAAAAATGTCTTGAATGTACCGCGATATCCACATAACATTACTGCATTTTCTTTTAATATCAATACATTGTTGCCTAGCAACAGGCAGATGAATAAAAAATTGAAAATGTAAGACTTCATATAATTGACATCCAGTCTGCACATTGTCTGCACATCCATACAAGGTTTATCATTGCCATGGTATCCCAATCAACTCATGCATTTCAATATTCTTAATTAATCACCCTCGATTGAGCCATGACAACAGTCGATGGGAGAGGGTGAAATTGGCCTTCATTTTTTAATTTCATTTGACAATGGAATTTCTAATGAGAACTACAACGGATAATGATATTGAATTTCTGATATGTGCAAGAACCGCAGACAACAGCTAATTCATAGCAACCGTCAAGTTGGTTCGATTTGTTGTAGTAACAAACACAAAAATGATCACTGAGGTAATATTCATGTTTTTCCCCCTTTTTGATATCATCTATTTTACTTCAATAGTTTTTGTTACATTTCAGCTCTTGTTTATAGGCATGAGCATTTCTAATTTTATCAAATTACTATCATCATTATCATCATCATCATCCTCATCATCATCATTATTATTTTCTTTCTTCGTTTGTTTTCCAAGCTTTGTTTTGTTATTGGCTATTGCTTTTTAAGATTCTTCATTTAGATTTTTTCTCTTCTTGTAGTTCTTTTTGTTTTTGGCTTTCAAAAGTCTCCATTTTGTTCAACTTTAAAACAAATGAAAGAGCAATGAGATCTCATACAATTTCACAAATATTATTCACCAATCATCTTTTTAAACATAAGAACGTTATTGTTAAGATACATTATTTTGAGAAGAACAAATTGTAACAAATTCAAAGAATAATCCAAAGCAAAACTTTTAAAAAATGCTTCAAGAAATGCAATGTTATGCAGTGCATCATTATCCATATCATTTGAAAAATGTTGATCTAGAATAATTCTTACGTTTTTAAGAGCTTCAATGAGACGCCCAGACCCATCCATCATGGTGAGAAAATCCTTGTAAAATTTCATCTTTGATTTTCCATCCCGGATAGTGAGACGACCGATTCCGCTGAAGGTGAATTCCACATTGCGCTTGGACTGGACAGCACGAGAAAGGGCTTGGAGAACCTCCCGAACACACCCTTCTACGGTGTCGCGATCGAAGGGGCTCTCATTCGAGAGCACAGCAAAGTTGAGTTGAACAATAGGAACTTTACCTGTGTCACAAGATTAAATCAAACATTGTCACTTGTGTCTGATAGTAAAAATTTAAATAATAATGACTGACACCCTATCATAAAACAAGGGGTCTCCACATGTATCAATTTCTAAATCATGTGATGATGTGTCCAAAATATATTTTTCAAACACTTTCTTTTTCTTCTTTCTTTTTGCCAATTATGCAAAAAAATATTGAAAAAAATTGTAAGATTACAATAATAATGAATAAAGGGCTGCCACATAAATAGATCACACAGCTAATTTCAAATTTGGTTGTCATTTTGCCACTTTGCAACAATGACAGGTTAGTTTTCCCACCAAAATATAAACTAAGATAATAATGTATCAACAACAAAAACTAAGGTGGATCATAATCACCAAAACCACACAACACAACATGAAATTTAAAGCAATAGATCAGGTTTAGGATACATACCCGAAGTAAAATGTTTTTGAAAGCTGAGTCCATGAGTCTGAGCAAACTTCTCTGACAATAGAAAGACTGGCCTCTGGATCAGAATGAATTTATTATTTCCTATATCGATCTGTTTCTGTGTAAATGTGAAAGTTCCGAGACCATGGATTTGCACTCCCTGTAAAAGAAAGAAAGAAAAATGATAAAGCAGGGAATATTTTTTTTCAGGTATTTCATCGCAATATGCTAAAGAGGTTTAAAGTAACTATTCCAAATAGAAGTGTACAGTAAAGTGTCAGAATTGTTTCCTCAATGTCTATTACAAGCTGCCAATCAAATGTTTCAAGCTAAAATTGGTATATATTTGATAATGAAATAACTGGTCAATAAAAAAGGAGAACAAAGCAACATAGATTTATAGTAGATAAGTTTATCACCATCTCAATGGGTGCACATTGCAAAAGTCATCATAAAACTGATCATTCATGGAAAAAATAACAGACCTTTAAATTAGATTAGTTCTTAACCAACTCAATAGGTGTACATTAAAAAAAAATCATTTTAAATATTGATAAAAAAAGGAAACAAAATAACAAAACCTTAAATTAGATAGATTATCAACCACCTTAATGGGTGTACATCACAAAAATAAATTCAACTTTCGAGTCAATTCAATTTGAGTCAATTTTATTTCACTCTTTAAAAATACATAAAAACATTAACAAGAACATAAACAATTAAAGTTGGACTAATGACTCACCTTTTGCAGAGCCATGTGACTCTCCACAAAATGTGCAACATTTTCCCAAACACTGACGATATCTATGAATAAAACAAAATCAAAGGCCAGGGCCCAGGTTTGATACAACTTTTTTAGATAATCAGTGAAGAAAACAAACACAAATGTGTAAATTGAGGCATCTTTCAGGACTGCAGGGAGTGCAGCATACACACACAAAAATATGTGTTTATCATTATGAAACTGTGCAAAGACAAAGTCAAAGCCCTATATTTGATTCAATTTAACTTTGGGTGTTTCAAGAAAGTTGTTCAATGATTGCTAGTTGCAGCTGATTGATCTGGATCTGGATCTGGATCTGGATAATATAATTGATAAGCTCCTACAGGAACATCACTCAATGCGAAGCTGTATTGGCAAGCGCTATGAAGTATGATAATCAAATTATTTTGTGAGAAGTGCAATCTGTTGGCATATGCATCTCATATTTAATATTTGCAGTATATTTGTAATTGATAGGCAATTTAAGCAAGTAAATCCAAGTAAATCTACATTTAGTAAGTCATGATTAGTCATCAAATTCTCCCACATTACCAAACAAAATTCTTTTTCTTCAGTCTCAGTCAACTAAAAAATAAAATCACCTAAATCTGACTAAACTAATCTACTATGTGTAGTTTACTTGTTCTACAAGAATATTCATGGATAAAGGAGGCAGACGTGCATTAAAAGAATACTAAGAACAATATAATCTTAAGTATAGTTTTAAGGCTCGGGCCTATTTGTGGCAAAAGTCAAGACGGGTGCATTTTGTCAAACGCAATGCGGACAGTGGTCAGACTCAAACTAAAAATTGCCACAATTTTGTATTCATCAAATTCACATAAAATTACAATATCTGTTCTCATTGATACTTAACTAGTTCATTGGTAATGACTTTAGATTCCAATCACTGTCAATCAAGGAACAGTATCGGATAACATGACTATAAATATCATCAATATATCTCATAAAGTCAAAGTCTCATCAACTTTACAAATTCGCATAGACCAAGGCCACACATCCAGCACGGCGCCTTCACCCCAAGCTCCCCCGGAGCTTCGCGCGGAAACGTCATGACTTACCATCATCAGAAAGTTTGGGAATCGTTGAAAACTTGTGTCTTTTGGCGTCCGAAACTAACTCTGAAAGTACTTCCGTCATGATTCTTGTTTTCCTTAATGTTTCCCAGATTTAAAATGATTCCATGAAGTATGTTATTCCTAATTTATTGCAAGTTTTACGATTTAATGAAACTTATTGCGTGTAAAATCCCGGTTTCCTCTGTACTGCTGAAATCTGCATGCACGTAACACGTACACACACTATACACGTACACATACACATGCTAACAATAGGCGGTTACCATGGTCGCCCAAGCAGCCTACATACACAAAATGAATATTCATGACAAACATGTACACAAACCTCGAGGATAAACATTGCAGTGAGTGAGATGGCGCTATTCGTTCTCTTCACATTTCACTCGAGTCTCTTTTTTTCTACAATTTAGAATTTCTTTTTTTGCTTTATTTTGGCGTAAATTTGTAAAAGTCTATACTTGTCCTTCCTCCAATTGGCATTTATCCTATTCCTATGAAGATCAGGGACAAATTCCTCCTCTAGACAGACTAGAAAATATGTTCAAAACAGGAAAAAAAGTTCCTATTCTTCTCTCTCTCTCCTATTTTCTTTTTTTCTTATCCTTCTTTTTCGATTACTTGATTTTTTTCCTCTTTTTCTTCTTATCCTTCTTATGTAGTTTAATAGGTTACGAGTCTGACTAAAATGTGGACCGTGTGTTAACTGGTTAAAAAAAAGTTAGTTACAAGTTATATTTGGAACCCACCCCGAGTTCTTATTGAATGAAAAAAAAAATCAAAAGAACAAATTATGAAAATTAAGCAAAATCGGACAATAATTTGTAGAAAAAAATGAACTTTCAAGTTCTCGAAGATAATGATCATCCCTACCTCTGATCGAGATCCTTAAGAACTTTGATGGAAACTGTGACGACATGTTGGACAGCTCCTCATTCACTCTGTCCACAAAAATGTTATGTTTTCTTTCTTTTTTTTTCAGAAAAGTCAATAAAGCTATATAGTTTTTGCTTGAATAACATACATTTATTAATTCTGCATGTATCTTAAGAAAAATCATGATTGTCTTTTGTTTGAAATTTTACATTCATCCATTCTTTTTAAAATGTTATATAAAGTGAATCAGGAGCGAGGTTGCCGGTTGCATGCACGACTTTCTATTTGCGTTGGAGATCACGATATTATACAATTTTGCTAAATTTTATTTATTTGTTATCTATTTTTTTTCTTACAGTTTATTCATCTCATCAGGGAGGGGGTGATTCCACTTTGGGGGGAAAAGGGGAGCATATAACATGGGCAAGCCTGGTCGTTACGTCACTAAGGTGAATCTCTTGAAAATTGTTTATTGAGATTCAATATAACAAATTTAATGTTTATGAAATAGCTATAGTATTTGTGGCACACATATACTCTATATTATAAATTCCAAGGATTTAGATTAAAACACACATTTGGTATTAATTAGCGTAACGGACTTGACACTGCCATTGCCCGTTTGCAGACTGTCATGTCCACATCACCCCCCCCCCCCCCCCCCCCCCCCCCCCCCCCCCCCCCCCCCCCCC
>BQKZ01002431.1:47883-72029 GCA_036244855.1 Temnopleurus reevesii
GAAATTCTGATTTCTGGGTTGCAAAGTGGCCAAGAAACTCCACCACAGTGACCTTTTGACCCGAACCGGATGTTTACAACGGAAGTCATTTAGTTTCATACTGGACTGTCTGCTGTGCAAGAGGAAAAGAGGACAAAATATTTCTGTCTGGATTTCTATTGGATATTTCCAACACAGGTAAGTCCCATTCATTATGATTTGTGGTGGGAAGGGAAAAACGTAATGCTAGGGAAGTTCAGAGGGGTATGAAATTGAAAATAACAAAATAAAAAGTAGTAATTTTGGGCGATTTAAAATCCTAAAACGCCGTGCTACACGCACGGTATAGTATCTACTCCATAGCTCTCTGGAGTAGTGACAATGTCAAAAAATGTCAAAAACTATTCCAGGGAGCTATCCATAGCTAGGTATAGTATCTACTCCATAGCTCTCTGGAGTAGTGACAATGTCAAAAAATGTCAAAAACTATTCCAGGGAGCTATCTATAGCTAAGCTTGACTTGAGCCTTGAGGCTGAGGAAGAGCTCAAGTCAAGAGCACTCTTGTCTCTTGTCTTCAATGTCAAGAGCTCAGTTCAGCCTGTTTGCCTGTTTGTTGATTTAGAATTGGCAGCATAAAACTTCATGTTTTTTAAATTAGGAATGATGAAAGAAACAATTTTTTAAAATGTGTATGAACTCGAAATTGGGAAATGCTAGGAAATTTCAATTTTTTACTTGAATTTACTTGAATGTAGAGACGTAAAGCTAATAGCTTATTTGCCCCTCGTCACGTTGAGTAACTCATCTCTGGTATGGGGAAAACTTTAATGGATGGGATAATAATAATCTGGAAAAAATATGTTGTAAGTTGTAACTTTTTCAGAACTTAACTGATTACTAAACAGAGACATGAGCAGTTTAATTTTATAAGTAGTTCTCTGACTGATCTTACCCAACCGTAACAAAAGATAAGATCTGACATAATGTTGTAAATCTTTAGAAATTTACTGGGAATGGGACGCCTTTTAATAGTTTTACTGATCTCCTATACTTTAGTCCTACTTAATTAGTGTCACAAAATATAAGATGTAGTTTCATTTTCATGAATTTCGCGACCATAAATTAGCGCTAATGCACTTTTGTGTTCAGGTTGCACTGCCACCACACCAGTGTGCGCTTGTTTTTTAAAAACGAGGCATCTCCATACTCCTTCCGCACATGTTGGTGCATGGCTTGGCATTGCTGGCCTGGATACGAGAATGCATTCGCGTCCATAAATGCCTTTTTTCACTCATTCGATAGAGCGCCCATAGTCTAGACTTGTTTCCAATAATCTTGAAAAATATGAAAATAACATCTCTCCAATGTATTGATAGGTCTGAAATTCTTTAAATTTGCTAAAATTTATGTATTTGAAAATTCATTACTTTTCAGGTGGGGCTCATCAGCCGCTGATCCTCAAATGTAGCCATACTTTCTGCCAGACCTGTCTGGCTAAGATCTACAAATATCTCAAGCATGAGCTGGTCTGCCCGCAGTGTAAGGTATGATTCGCCATTGGATGGACAATTTTTGTCACATATTCTGGGGGTGTTTCATCAAGATACAAAGGATTACATAGCCAATATGGCATGGTTTGGGTACACACAACATTTTTTATGGCTAATTACAACAGCTTGCCACCTCAAAGCTTGTTCCACTGACCATGTTGCCCTTGAAAAAGTAAAATGTAAAAATGCCAAGTAAAGCCCACTGCATGTGGAACAACTGGCTGTTTTGATTTTAGAAGAAAGAATATTATGTCTCGCCAGTATTAAAACACATACAGTGTAGAATATCTTTTATTGAAGTTCTGCATACTCGGATTAATGATAAAATCAAGATGACATAATAGAAACTTTCTCAGCGATATCGTTCTTTAAGTTCCTCCTCGCCGAGAGTGCAAGCATTTCTTTACACACAAGTTTATGGAGGTGGAATGAGGTCCCCACTGCGTGCACTGAATAAAGCTATACTGTGCAAAGTGAATGTGGGGGACCTAAACTACAATTAAGTCACTTTCTCATCGGAAGGAAGACCAAATTGGCTCAGAGTCAAAAGAAAGTTGAAGGAGCTGGAGCAGTCCAAAGATTGTGGATGATTTAAAACTGTCTTGTCCCTTATATTGGGTATGAAGCTGATCAATTCATTGACATCAATGTTTTTTATTCATATGAGTGGTGAGAATAAGAATCAATTAGATATCAATTGTCATAATGCCCATATGATCGCCGGTCTTTGCCTCAGCTGGTCGCTCATGGCCCCCAATTACTCTAAATTAGTGTCTCGCAGGTTGCAATGCTACCACAAACTATTTTCCAAATTCTATTGTAAGCGGGTTGTGACGTAATCTACATTGTAGAGGCTTATAACAATATATCATCATTTCTTTCTACAGGTCTCTACTCCATTGCCCGAGGGAGAGGTCAGCTTTAAAGCACTTCCTCCTGACTTCTACACGTTGGGCATAGCTGCATGGACGTACAGCAACAAAACACCAGACCTATTGTGAGTATGAAATCACTCTTGAATGAACTCTTAAATGGAATATTGACAATAAGTGTAGGTGCTCAAAAGCCAGAATAAGTTCTTGAAAATTAGCGAATCACATTTTACACAATTTGATTAAATTAAGAATTTTCTTTGTATGATTGACATAAATCCTCTTATTTTATGAAATATTGGAAAATTTGGTTTTAAGCACCCAGGGATTGAAATTCAAGTGGCGAGGCAAATCAGAAGAAACATACAAATTGGTCAACACCAGTTTTATGTTCTCCTTTTAATTTTGAAATGTAGTTAAACTTCTAGTGCATATATCTAGATCAATATTACCAAAATACTTGCCTTTTAAATTTACATTTTTTCACCTTTTTTCCTCACAAACAATTCTAGTGCTCACAAGGTGGAGTTCCAGACAAGACAAGACAGAGATGATTTGAAAGGAAAGGCACTCAAAGGTACAGAGATGTAACTATGCAAATTATTTTGCAAATCATACGTTTGACAGGAATAGGTTGCAGTGAATCAATCAACATTTGGTGCTTTGGGGTGTTTTTATAATGGGGGTATCATTGGGAGCTCAAAATTGGATTGAGCAGGTCACATTTCTTGGTCTGCAGATCTTTCCACTTTGCCTCTGTAATTATGGCCAATGATCAATCTTGACAACAGTTTTTTAAAGCGAGGGAGTAATGCATGATATTTTATTAAAAATCAAGAAAAATTGTAAGTAATCTTGTTTGTTAAGGCTTCCTGTTGTGTCTATCTTTTCATATGATCTTACTCTTGGTTATATACAGAACCGGGTCTTGAAACATAAAAGAGATGAGATTAATTAAAAGTTAATAATATTTTCATGATTCACAATTTACCATCAACTTCAGGGAATAATTTTCTGGGTATCGCATCGCAATTTGCTATGCATTTTTGCATTATTGCTATGCAAAATATGTTTAGTTTATCAGCTTTTTCACATAGAACTGTGCAGTAGTTTTTTGAAAATTTCCCAGCTGTGTCTGAAACTGCCAATGAAATATGAAAAATGAAATTATTCCCTAAACTTACGGCTAATATTTATTTTAAGTTTGGTTGCATCCTTTTTGTTACGGGCCCCTAAACTCACAATTGCAATTTTATTATGACTTGGAAAAATAGGCAGGGTGGCGCCAAACGTCATTGCATGGTTCTCTAATTATAGAAAATATATCTCTTGTTCTATGTGTATATATATGTTTTTCCCCCTTATTCTTTTGATTAATTATTTTATTCCTGCCTCTTTCTCCCTGTCTCAAGGTGGCCGAGCCCTATGTGATGAGTGTAACCATGAGACTGCCTCCTGCCGGTGCGAGCAATGCGATGAAGAGATGTGCGAGAAATGTTGGAGCAACCTCCACAAGAACAATACAAAGAGCAGGAACCCGCACACTAGGACCCAACTTCAAATGTAATGCAGAAATGTTAAGTAATGATGATGATGATGATGATGATAGTGATGATGATGATGATGATGATGATGATGATGATGATGATGATGATGATGATGACGGTGGTGGTGATGATGATCATGATGAGGATGATGGTGAATGAGATGATGATGTTGATGATGATGGTGATGATGATGATGATGATGATGATGATGATGATGATGATGATGATGATGATGATGATGAATGAGATGATGATGATGATGATGATGAGGATGATGATGATGATGATGATGATGATGATGATGGTGAATGAGATGATGATGATGATAATGATGATGATGATGGTGATGATGGTGATGATGATGATGATGATGATGATGATGATGATGATGATGATGATGATGAGGATGATGATGATGATGATGATGATGGTGAATGAGATGATGATGATGATGATGGAGATGATGATGATGATAAGGATGATGGTGATGATGATGATGATGATGATGATGATGATGATGGTGAATGAGATGATGATGATGATGATGATGATAAGGATGACGGTGATGATGATGATGATGATGATGATGATGATGATGACGATGATGATGATGATAATGACGGTGATGATGATGATGATGATGATGATGATGATGATGATGATGTTAATGTTAATGATGATGATGATGATGATGATGATGATGATGATGATGATGATGATGATGTTAATGATGATGATGATAATGATGATGATGATGATGTTAATGATGATGATGATGATGATGATGATGTTAATGATGTTAATGATGATGGTGAATGAGATGATGATGGTGATGATGATACTGATGATGATAATGATAATGATGATGATGATGATGATGATAATGATGATGGAGATGATGATGATGATGATGATGATGATGAAGACCTACATATTAGAGCCACTCATGGTGATGTGTCTAAATGATATGAGAGGGTACGGATATTTTTACGCAAATGAGTCTTGCTCTCTGCATCTCTAAAATTCCGCATTCATGTAGGAAAACGAATTAAGAGGAACAATTAATTCTTTTTAAGTGAGGATTTTTATGATTGTTGGTTAAAAATTGAATAATTTTCGCATGATTTTATTCAAGAAGTATTGATTTTTGTTTCCATTGCCAGAGGGCCGTATGGATGTAGCGAACATGACAACCTACCTAGAGATTTCTACTGTAAGGATGATGAAATCCCCATCTGTGCGTACTGTGGTTTGACGGGCGATCACAAAGGACATCAGATCATACAGATCAAACAGCAGGTAAGCAGAGACTCCAATTCCAAACACCTAACATTTAAAGGCTGGGTTTGGGCCAGAAAACCCTTGCTTCGATTAAGTAAATCACATAATAAATAAGAAAGTTATGAATATTTCAATGATGTAATTGACCTGTTATTTTCCTGCGAATCGCCGAAATTTGATCAAGTATGATGACATTTGTCATGCATTTCTCGACTGGTATCTTATTTGAACTTGTTGTTTTTAAGAATCTGTTTTAAACAATAACAGCATGATTTTTAAAGTATTCAAAAGAGTGAGTCAATAAGGGCATCTGCACCCATGCACTTATCAACGAAAAAGGACAATCTTATTTGAGATAGAGGCTGGAAAAAGGGGTTTCAAAACCCGATTGTGTTGTGGTCTGAGTTTGTAAGTTAGTTTTTACAACCAGCAGAAAGATGTAATGGAGAAAGATTTACTTTGCCTTGGAAATAAAAAGAAATATCTTTCTCTAGAATTAGGAAAATGAACTTTTGTGTAAAATTCTTTTAATGTTGTTATTGCAGAATGAAGAAGTGCAAGACCAATTGAAACCGGCATTTGATACAGCAAAGGATATCCTCAAGAAGTTATACTACTCAAAAGCAGTGAGTGACTTGTTTTCATTTATCTATTTTCAGTCAATCATCATGCAATTTATGTGAAATACACCCATTTCACAAGTGAGTTGTAATGTTCTGTGCATCATAATAGAGGGAGAGAGAATTTAGATTTTACAAATGTTTCTCAGTAGGCATGCTTACCAATAGATGCAAATGTTATGCATAGTTTATACACAAAGGATGTTCATGATGACCCAAAGGTTTGACCAATGCTTGCCCCACATAGCAGCAAGTAATGCAAAATGGGTTCTAAGTATTGTAGTTTTATATTATGGAAGTTAGCCCCTGAGTCACATGTAGGCTCCGTTCGTGATCTTTTGAATGCATGCGCATTCTTTTGTGTGTCAATTCCATTTTATTACTGTGCGGGTAAGTCTTCGCACATGTCGTGTTTTGATTCATCATTAGAAACATTTAAAAACTAAACACCTCTTTAGTGTCATGTGTTGTCTAGGGGAGTTGGTTTTTGTATACTAACAACTAACAAATGATTGTTTTGGGCCTCAGATACCCTTTAAAATTGTTTAATCTGTCTGTTTCATTTGCCTTCCAGATAACAGAGAAAGCAACGACCAAGGTCAAGAGAGAAGGCAGCCCAGCTTCAGAATCCATTCGAACAAGATTCCTGAACCTACATGCTATGCTGCAAAAAAGGTGTGGTACTTGCCCCCCAGGGCTTGATCTTTACCTTCCTTTAGGGAGCCAGCCGGGCTCCTTAACTTAATTTTGTTGGAGCCTGTGTAAGTCTCAAGGAGCCCAGTTTTATCTTGTAATTTATGAAAATCATTTTATAAAAAAAAGCTTGAGAGCCATCTGGGCTACCCAACTGATTTTCTACGGAGCCCCTTGCTCTCAAAATAGCAAAAGATAATACAATCTAAATGTGAAAAGAGGAGGCAGTCCAGCTTCAGAATCTATCCGAACAAGATTCCCGAACCTACACGCTATATGATAATAATAGTGGTCATGCAGATACATGGACCTTATAAAGTGCACTTTCCATTCCAATTAGATGCTCAAGGAGCTCAGAGCAAATTAATTGAAGTTATGAAATACAATGTAAGGAAAGTCTAAAAGCACCCCTAAATAGATAAGTCTTAAGGATACCCTTGAAGGAAGACAGTGATGTTGAAGATGTCAGTGTACATCTATGTGGAAGGGCATTCCTCAGAGTTGGACCAACTGGTATGGTACTAGCTCCTATTTAGTTTGCTTGAGAGTTCACATCAACAGTGATTTCATGAATTAGTATAAAAAGACGGGACGTTTCCGTGGGCTTCTGTGAGCCCATCTTCAGGAATATTGTATATAAATTGCAATTGATCTCATTTGCAGTAAATCAGCACACAACAATCAATGTCTGTTTAATGAGTGTGTGCAAATGAAAATACTTGTTTAAATATGCATCCGATTTGCAGTTGATATACCAGTCTATCAACGCCCCCATAATATTGTTTCTTTCCCAATCATCCAAGTTAGAATAGATACAGTAGATAGATAGATAATTTTAGTCGTCCACAATGGGAAATTTGCTTCGTTGGCTTTGACAATACATGTACATTCAAACAAAGGAAACATTAAAATGAATAATACAAGTAAACACATACAGAGTGCACATAATCATGCACAAAGGGATGCATGCGCTATATGGATTGCATATACAATCAAACCTGTCTATCGTGGGTACCACAGGGGAACAGAAAAGTGGCCACTGTAGATTGCTGACCTCTGTAGACAGGTTCTTTAACACACATTTTAATCTAGAAGGAACCAATTTAGGTGGCCTCTATAGACAGGTGGCCATGAAGACAGGTTTGACTGTTTTATTATTGTTGCTCTACTACCTTGTATTAATCATTCGATAGCACTACATGTACATCTAACAATCATTTTAAACAAAAAACAGGCAGACATTTCTTTCTGGAAGATCCTTTATACAGGTAGCCTGATGGTGAAAACTCATTTATTTCTTGAAGCTTTTCAATAACATGCTTTATTTTAGTGACAATATCCACAGACCCTAACATCACAGCACAGTAGAGTATATACATATAGTGACTGAGCAATATAAATTATCTAATTGATTATTATCATTATTATTATTTTATTTACAGGATTGTGCATCTTCTATACTTTCATAATCTTAAAATTGAGTTTATACTGGAATAACACAATAATTATAATGATAATAATAATACAGGAATTACTTTTAATTACCCGGATTACACATTAATAATTTGCTCAAGGTAAAGGGGAATCTTAACATCTGAACCTTTCCTCTTTTTCTTTGAATCTTTTATCTTCCAGAGAAACGATGTTACTTCAGGAGTTGACTGCCAGTGAATCAGACAGACTGCGGGATCTTGGCCAGATTGAACGAAGTCTGAAGAACAATATCAGTAGACTAGAGACGGTCATGACAGGTAAACCGGTGCAGCCAGAAATATGTGTTTGTTTTGTTTGCCAGTATTGTTATAAATGAAGTTTCCTAAATGGATTTCGGTGCTAATGAAGTGATGGGTGTTCTATTCCTCCTTTAAGATCTACCGGTACTTCTTCTTGAATTTCTCAAAATTGCCTGGTTCCATTCTGCCTGTTGATATAAGACAAAAGAGTTAGTTTGTTACCTGTGTTCTATTTTCCCCCTCTTTTTCTTCACTTAATTTACAGGTCAATAATCTTTCCATAATCCGAAAACTTTGCGCTTAGAAGCATCCGTATTAAGTGCCTAATAAATGTAATGTACATACATGTATTGTTATCTTTATTATTAAAAGAGTGTACTACATGTAGTTCTGATGAACTAGACTTTTTTTCTATGCCATGACCTGAAAATTGGGGTGCATTTAATACAGTACACTGTTTTTATGGTATCCAAAATGGTGTAGGTTTTGTGCTAGAATAGGTGCATACTCATTCTCCTGATTTAGTTCTCTTACACGTTCAAAGGTGCCCAAGAATATGTAGATGGCAATGAGAAATTTTAACCCAGCGTCATTGTTGGTTATTGGGCCGTCTATTCGAAGAAAGTATATCAAGGATTTGAATGTTTTTGTCAAAAGATGGAAATTGACTCAAATTTTTGTGATATGAATTGCTTTCAGTTGCTTTTAAACAGATATGGCAATGTGGGATATCATTCAAAAATTATTTTATTGCTTTTATCACTTTTATACTTGCATTGCTATTCTTATGAAAGTCTTGCACAGTAACTTTACTTTGATTGAATTTCCGTGAGCAATGTGCTTCTTTTGAAGATTACAATATTTGAACTGGTACCCAGCCCTGCAGGTGTTACCGGCTGCCAAGCCTCATGTAGTTTGTCTATGGCGTGCACTGAAATTAAATATGCACGCTTTAAAGCGCATTTACACTTCAACACAATCCCTATAAAGGCTCAAATCACAAGGCAGGGGACAGGCTACTTCTGCCCCATGTCAGTTGTTAATCGCCAGTTGCTATGCGATTATACGGGCACACTTCATCAAGTTATGCACATCGATTGAAAGCTCAGAATTTCGGCTGAATAATAACCTTAAAATAAATCTGTAATATTAGATTTTGTGGCCGGTGAAAGAGCAAAATTGCTTAATGGACCGGACACTAGTTCTTGTAAGGTACTCTCAATTTTCTTTTCTATATAGATGTAACCATGTCCCTCAAAGACGCATCAGACACAGCATCCAACCTGACTGAGATTATTAGCATACTGAACTTGGCCGCAGAGCTTTGGTGTCTTGTGGAGGGCCAAAAGAAGAAATGGACTGGTCTTTTTTTAGATCATTTAGATATCAATTGTTTCCAATTTCACCAGACTTAAAGACTTTTAAAACTTGTTATTCTATAATTATTTCATTACTTTTTATTAACATCTGGATGAAAATCTCCCCCTGCAATGTTAATTTGACTTCCTCGAAAATGATTTGCTACTTAATTTGAATACTGTGTTTAATTTTCTTTTCTAAATAGATGTCACAATGTCCCTCAAAGATACATCAGACACAGCACCCAATCTGACTGAGATGATCAGCATACTCAACTCAGCGGCAGAGCTTCCGTGTCATGTGATCCAAGATGATGGCAATGACGACCCGGTCCCATTCCAATCAAACAATGAGATCGTACAGCACATCATGACACATGGCTCAATTGATACAGATGGTAGACTAAGGTAGGTGCTGTGCTAGAGATGGAATTTTTGCAGTGATTTTTTTTTTTGCTGATTTTTTGGCAGCTTTCTGAAAATTCCCACTCATTGGAGATGTGAAACTGCAATGGTATAACCCTAATAAGGCTGANTGTTAGGCAAATCAATCGATCAGTCCATCTTGTAAGGATGTATAGAATATTTTACTTCGGAGTCTCTCTTCATAATCTCATCCATTTTCTTGTTTTCTTGATTTTGATTGTGTTTTCAGCTGGGATCTAAAGACTGAGGATGAGCTACCAGAAGATTACAAACATCCTAGCATTCCAGACTCGATTCTTAGCAACTCGAAGCTTTTCTCTGTCACTGCAGCAGGCAAAAGTGAAGTGAAAAGTAAGTTACCCATCAAAATTGATCAATTATGAAATGTTACTCTTGAATATATCATTCTGTGGAACTGTTCAAAATGAGAGTCATTATCCCTAATCCTGCTGATGGTGAAATCCCCCCCCAAGTGATAATCATCATCGTCATCATCTTAAACATCATCATTATCATCAGCACCATTGTCATTATCCTCACTATCATCATCATCATCGTCATCATTATCATCATCACCATCATCATCATCATCATCATCATCATCATCATCATCATCATCATCATCACCACCACTGTCATCACCACCACCGTCATCGTTACTACCATCATTGTCACCACCTTCATCATCACTACAAACATACCATCACAACCACCACCAACCACCATAGTCGCCACAATCATTATCATCATCATCACCACCATCGCCATTATCCGTGTCATCACTTTCTCAAACATGTTCTTTTACAGCCCCAAGCACTAAAGGCAAGAGAGACCAAAAGAAATCTTCCAACGTCAAGAACCACGTTTCCCCTTCTTCGTCATCGTCGTCTCTGAAAGGATCCCCTTCTCAGGATAAGCAGCAGACGTCGAAGACAACGACGACGATGAAGACAACAACGACAACCAAGAAAGAAAGCCAGAGGCAGCAACCTGCTGCCCAACGACAGACAGAGTCTCAGGCAGCTTCAAAGATTCTGGCATCTTCTACAACAGGTGAGTTGTCATGACATTGTACGCAAACTTTAGTTTTTGAGCCATTTTTGTTCTAACGTGCATTTACAAACTGTGGCATGGCATTGTAACCGTATGCCTGATTTGGGGAAAATAGTTGAAAGTCAGCTAGCCTCACAGTGAAAATATCTTATCTTACGCAGCAGAGCAACTGCAAAATTTGTAGAGGAGCGGTCAAATTGCTCTCTCCCTACCTCCCCCTCTGGTTAAAAAAGGCGCAGTGTACGTTGCCATAGGCGTGGAGGCACCGTGAGGTAATGGTTCTGGCTCTCACCTTTCAACCATAGGGTGGTACATGTAGGTTTAAATCCAACCCATTACGTTCATTTCCTTCAGCATGAAATTTATCCACAATTTGCTGCACCCTACCCAGGTGAGGCAAATGGATAACTGACAGGAATATTTATCCCTTGAAATGCCAAGTGTGCAAGTGTACGCCGGGCTAAGCAAGGGTAATAGTTATGCAAAGCACCTTGAGCACTCCGCAGAATGGATACATGTATGTGCTATATATAAACTGCATGTATTATTATTAGTATAGGTGCTCAATGTGTAAACGTTGGGAAACTCCAAATTTTCTGGATTTTTTACTCTTTTTCTTAAGTTCTTATTTGTTATTTTTTTGCATCCTTGTAGCACTGCATAACAAACGCAGGTAGAAGTGGAAAAAGTGCTTAGATCAAAATCACATTTGACATGTTTTATTATATTGAAATGAAAATTAACTCATCCTTCATTCTTGTGTTACAGCATCGAACCTTGTCTATGTGGTCCACATCAGATCGCCAGCTTGCTTCTATGTCCAGCGTAAGTCAGACCGCCCTCGCTTGGCCAAGATGATGAAAGCCATCCATAAGCTGTGTGAAAGTGAGGACAAGACAAAGAGAATACCAGATCCACTCGTTGTCGGTAAGTCTCACCGATTCCCAGAAAGAAAATCAAATTTTGTTCTTTAAGTATTTTGAATCTTGTATATTTTTTACTCATTCAGTTGTTCTTGTTTAAATCCTTGGAACCTTATATTATTTCGTATTTGACATTTTTTGTCAATCAGGTCATTTTTTTTTTATAATTGCTGACTCTAATCATAGAATAGCCAGTAATGCTTCCAAGGTGACAATCCAAATAACAATCTCCTTTTGTAAGGTCTTCAAGAGTTCAATTATTTATCCACAATAGATTTACATTTCATAAAATATTAAGTTTAAAGGGTAAGATGTGAACGGATTCAAGGCCTCAAGGATGTAAGTTCTCTGTTAACAGCCAGTGCTACCGTCGAGTGATCAAGACGGTGTAGAATGATGGTGAAAAGGAGAAAGAGAAATTGACTTTTACAGTGTGTAGCATTCAAATAATTCATGCACACCAAGACTTCTTGCAAAAGTTTCATGATGATAATGGTGACGATATTCATAGGGCAATTGAGACAGTTAATAATTCTATTTCGGTTTTGATCCTGTAATGGGCAAATCCGTGAAAATGTAATATCTGTTACTTTCAATTTCTTGAAAACTGTGCATTGAAATTCATTGAAATTCAATACATATGAAATGGAGAGTGTCCAATACACACGTATCAAATTTCCATGGATATCAAGGACCAGTTGTTAAATAAATGGGCTTAACAGACATGACTATTTCATGGAATTACCCACAAACTTCAAATCATTTAAATTTTTTTGCCCTTTAGGTCTCCGATGCTGCTGCAAGTTCTCCGTCGATGACCAATGGTACCGTGTGGTGATCAAGACTCTTCCAGACTCGCTCCAGAACGGAGGTCCTCATCCCCCAGAGGACGAGGGGGAGGAGGAGAAGGAACCCCTGGTTGAAGTCAGCTACATCGATTACGGCAACACAGAATGGGTGCCCGTATCAAGGTGAGATACTTCATTTTTACACACCGTGTGGCGATCAAAACTCCGCCGGACTCGCTCCAGAACGGAGGTCCTCATCCCCCAGAGGACGAGGGGGAGGAGGAGAAGGAACCCCTGGTTGAAGTCAGCTACATCGATTACGGCAACACAGAATGGGTGCCCGTATCAAGGTGAGATACTTCATTTTTACACACCGTGTGGCGATCAAAACTCCGCCGGACTCGCTCCAGAACGGAGGTCCTCAACCCCCAGAGGACGAGGGGGAGGAGGAAAAGGAGCCACTGGTCGAAGTCAGCTACATCGATTACGGCAACACAGAATGGGTGCCTGTATCAAGGTAAGAGATTTAATTTGTACACACCGTATTTATCAAGACGCAGTTGGACTCGCTCCATAACACAGGTCCTCATCCTCCAGAGGATGAGGGGGAGGAGGAGAAGGAGCCCCTGGTCGAAGTCAGCTACATCGATTACGGCAACACAGAATGGGTGCCTGTATCAAGGTAAGAGATGTCATCACACCATGTGATGATCGAAACTACATGTAGAGGTGTTCATTTTTACACATTTTTCAATATGAACTTTGATGGAAGCATTCAGGGTTTCAAGTAAATCATGCTTTTTTTCTTTTAAAGAAGCATTTTCATAATTTTCAGAGTTACATATTTGGGACTAAAGGCCTTATCATACTTGACTGAACCATGTTCTTATCTTTTGTTTTGCCACTGACATCCATTCCTGGATGTATACATTGCTTTTTTTTTGTCTCTCATGACCCATAAAGGAGTAATATAGGCAGTGTGTCTAGTTGGTGTGAAAAAAAATCCACATGAACAGGACGCAGTTTGTTCAGTGCTATGACAGTTATATGAAGCATTGTTGGTTTGAAAATCTGCTCATGATAAGACATATTGGTGTGTAAACAGCAAGATTTTGTTTGTTCGTTTTTACAGGTTGTGTAAGATTCGCCCCAAGTATGATCGTGAACCTGACATGGCAATATGCTGCTCTCTTGTGGATATTGTCTCAACGCAAAAGGTAAACTTTCCTTTCTTAAATTTTGAGTTTGAAGTTTTTTTTTTCTCACCATTGATATCATAAGCATGTAATAACATAATAGTATTTATTTTATGATGCTTTTCCTACGGGCCCAAAGTGCTCAAACAATATTATAATCAAAGGATAAACGATAGCAACCACACTTAGAGTGTGACCTTATTACTTTGTTGCCTGGGGAGCTTCCACAAATTCAGCCTGCACTATCAACAATAATCTTCATATCCCATCTAGTACCCATTTAAACACCAGGGTTAAGTGCAGCACAGTGTGGATAAATTTCTTGTTGAAGGAAATTAAAGCCAATGCAAGGATTTGAACCACCAATCCTTCAGTTGAAAGGCGAGAGAAAGAACCACTACACCACAACGCTTCTGAAGCTGTACAAACTTTAATCAGATTAAAACCCCATTTTAATGTGAATATTTGGTTAGCTAATATTGCAAGTAGATGTACTTATAGGCCATCATGATTTGAATGAGAAAATAAATATATTTTAGAGGTATTTAGAGAAAAATGAGTTTTTCTTTACCAGTTACCCATTAACTACACCATTATGTAGTGAAACAAAATGTGAACAACTTCCTTGCCGATGGAAATCAATGCCATGGTTGCGATTGGATTAACTAAAAAATATGAGTGTTCCTCCACCTAGCCACGATGCTTTAATTCAACAGATTTTATGACCATTTTTCTGTCAGGATGGAAGATGGCCTCGAGAAGCATCAGAAGCATTCCAAGCTATGGTAGAGGGACAAGATGCTGTCTTGATCAATGTAAGTTTCCATCATGAATGCAATGGATAACATTTTCAATAATTGATTTAAAATTTAGCTGATTCAGGCAGTGCAATGTTTATTATTATACAGGAATGTAAGTTTTCCGAATTTTTCTTGAAATCCAGATTTTTAATGTATTACGAAAAACTTTTTTTTCTTAATTTCCCAATATTTTCTGTATTTTCCATCTCTCATGTTCTCTCTCTCTTTTTAATGGAAAGCCAAATGACTTTTTAGATAAAATAGATTAAAATTAAAGAACAAAATCAAGCAATGAGACCTGTCAAATAGTCTTGGATATTAGACGTACATTTTAAACACACATTTTGGGCTATTTGATTTTCTGTGTTCAACTCTGGTAATTTTTGATAAACAACTGGAAAGTAGACTACTGTGAGTGGTAGGGAGGGAAACAGCAGTAATACTGAACACCATGTGCGCCCGTGCATGAACCATGCAACAATTCTTAAGCCTGCTTCCCCATAGCTGTGGTCGCCAGAATCTTACAGGAATTATTAAATTCACACAGAATTTCTTTGATTATTTTCATTATGGGGTACTCACCGATTTTTATTGATGAATAGAAAGCTACTAAATATTGTTATTTGTGAACTGTACCACATTCTGGAAATTATGAATCGATTTATTGAAAGCAAAAAAAAGAAAAGAAATTTTGATGAGGGTGCACTTCTGATTACCTTTTGAGCTGCAGTAAAACTATTTACATAATAATGCTTTTCAAGTACTTCCATGTTCAGGGCTTGCTTAAATAAAATAAATCCAGACATGGTTTATTCTTCGAAAAATAAACATAACGCCCCCGTCATCTGAATTGCCTGTAAATATGAAATAAAAGTTTTGGTCGTCCCTTGCCAAATCAAGGAGAGCAACAATACAGCTGGAGTTCAGACATTTGGTTCAGACATTCAAATGAAAATAATCCAGAATATGCACAAGAATCATTTCCCAATTTTGTACATTTTTATATCTTATAATAGTCTGTACATGAATTGTTGAGCTTGTTTGACATCAATTGCTTCATCCAGGCTAGTCCTGATCTATACCTTTGGTAACATTTTGCCATTGGTTATTATAATTTTTTATTGACAAATGAAACAAAGTGCTGTAAAATATATTTACTATTATTACGTGTGCACAGTTACATGGTAGGTCAAAGTACAGTACAAACGCAAGCTGGGAAAACAATATTTTGATAACAATAATAATACTAATATATGCCGTTCTTATTTTGCGCTTATTACATCTGATAAAGGTCTCTATAAAGCTCTCTACAATGAATGCAGCATTGTAGTCTACAAACCGGTGCACCACTCATTATATAGATTGAATTTATTGTAGATTGGTCTTGATATGACATATAAAACCTTGAACAATTAATGTTATATGGGACAAGCTTCTTGAAAAGGATCTTTGTCAGACAAAGTTGAAGAAGCTCTTTTGAAAATACCAAGGTGGAGTGTCTACAGTGTAAACTTACTGTCAATGTCAACAAAGTATTGCAGACTAGCTTGTGTCCAATCACAAATAATATAGCTTTAGATTGGCGGGAAACATTTTGACACTAAAATTTTATTGTAGGCACTCAATTAAAATCACACAAATTAGCTTGACAAAGGTTTTTACAGTGACACATTGTTATGGTTCAAAAAATTTCTGGAAAGTATTTACATATTTTGGCATGCAATGTACTGTGCAATTTTGTTTGTTGCATCTACATGTAATGGCTTTAAAACAGAGCATAGAGATATCATACATTTATTCTTGAGAAGTGATGAATGTACATCATTTCAAGTAACCCAAAGTTGCCAATTTGCCAGAATTATACATGTAACTGTTTTAAAAATCTTAAGATATTTTTCAAATACTTGTAACTTTCTTGTATGTTGTCCGTTTTTGCTCAAACCTTTTTTAATCTGTTTGTCCGATTTTTGTGCTTTCAATCAAAGAAAGACATTTTAGGCGTGGATTCCTCCTAGAAAGTTCATAATTTGTTGCTGAACGAAATAACTGCCACGGGTCGGTTTTTAACCACAACCCTCTAGTCAAGAAGCCACAGTTATAACCAACATACGACATTGTGTTTGAGATTAGAGGTTCAAGCCTTGAACATGTCTTTCAGCTCTTGGCATTGAAAGTGATCCAGACGTATTTTTTTATTGGTATACTTTTATTCTCTTAAAGACAATGTCACTCTTTAAGATTTTGTTGTTAACAAAAATCAAATCCAGCTGTCTGACCTGTGTTTTTACATTCAAATTGATGAAAAAAGAAAGAATCCCAAAAAGGAGGAAATTATACAGACACTTTCAACTTATTCAAGATATCTATGAAAATTGGATAAAGCATTCTACTGTTTATAACTGCACAGTATGCCTATGTAGGTCATGTTTTTAATTTTACATTTTTTTAGCACTAGACATTGATTTTGAAGCCTGATATTTTCACAGCTTAGTTTATGTACACTATCAACCATTTAGGTAGCATTTTGGATATGGCAGTTGAGATTTTTTAATACAAAAACAGTGATGTATAAAGTCATAAAATAGCACAACAAGCAAATTTTTAACAAAAAAATTGGTCTGAAAATACTGCAGAGTACTGTAGTATATTCTTAACAAGATTGTGGACTTCTTACTTAAGAAATGTTGAATTACGGAATTGTGAACACAAATAGATGCTGCTTAAATTAGCTATCCTGCTTTCTAACATTTCAAGTTTGAGGATATTGTGTGTGTATCTTGTCTAAAAATAACATGTCCAGATACTACCAATTATTGTGAAGACGATTACAGATGCAACTAATGGCTTGGAAAGATGCCAGAAAAGCTTTCTTGTAGAGTCACCCTTTTCTTTGAATTCTGCTGATGATGGCGCATCAGTACCAGTAGCATTAGAGGTGTTTGACTGAATTGCAGTAGTCCATTTATTCTCCAAGTTTAGATTTTCCATGAACATTGTGTCTGGACATGGAATGAGAGTAACGTTTGATGTTTCGTTCGATGGATTCCAAACAAAGTCTTTACAATCACACTTTTGTATGGGTTGATACAATGCTGAGGTGCAACAGAATGCCGGATTGCTGTTCTTAGATACCCAGAAATTCTGCTCGATGGTGGTCTGCGTTTGAATAAGTTTGGACTTTGGCGGTAATCTCAAGCTGTTTTGGTAGCATTTTATCTGCCCTTGTAAACTGCCTTTTGGTGCTGTGCAGTGCAGAGATACCCATAATCCTTTGTTTTCATCTTCTCGCAGTTCGCAGGTCGCCACGCCGGGTAGATAATCGATGCGCAGTCCTATCCTGACTGTGTATTCGTCCAATAGCTCCCCGTCAATGAACACTGTTAGGATATATGTCCCTTCATTGTCTCTTGTTACGGGGTTTAGAGTAAGAAAGATTGCGCAATCGTCTCTTTCAGGATAATTCCAATCAAACACTTCGTGCCTATCAGGGATGTTGTTTGTTTCAAGATGGGTCGAGCTGAAAAAGGGTAGCCTGTATCCCTTCCTTAAAGTGACCTCTAAACTCGTACATGGGTATTCAAAGTAGAGATGAGCCTCTCGGCCTTCTATTAATCTCATTATCCTTGCCTGGCAATAGGCGATTAGTACAGCCAAATGGATAATGAATATCAAAAGAGACATTTTTTGTTTATTCGGTTATTCAGCAATTTAGATAAAGAGTTTGAGGAACATTCATTCACTTTGCAGATTAAAAGAAGTTCAGTTAGACATTGTAATTGTCAAACATATCAAATGTGACTCATGCTGACAGCACAATGTTTTCCAAATAGTCCCACTCCTAGTGTTGAATCCAGGAAGAAAATTACTTCATTTTCCTGCATGTGGTAACTGTGCAACAGCGTCTAGCATTGGAATATTCTACATTTATAGTAATAAGAATCCTGAATAGTTTTGTTGATTAATATACAGATGTAGCATGTACGCATACTCCAGCTGTCATATTTAAAGTTTATCCATCCAATAGCTGTCCAGTTCAAATAGGTACAAAGGTCTGTATGGAAAATGTTGATGGAAATTCACATCTGTCAGTTTGTCAGAAGTCCAAAGTGCAATTGTGTCCAATATAACTCAGAGAGTTTTCATGCCTATATGATCAGCATCATCCCACACCTTCAGATACACTGCTACATTGCAGAGCCCATCGATAATAAGTGATGAACGTCGGCGCTTTTATAGTTACCATTCCTCTATGTTGCATCATAAATTAAATGAGCGTTAATAATTCCAAGTTAATCTGTAACTTTATTGAGAGTTTTTCGAGGAGCAGTTGTATACATGTGTATGCATTTCGTAGAGCATACAGTACCATCAACTCATGAGTACAGCATGCATCATTTCTCGCTTTGCTCGCCCTTCCTTGGGGCATGCAAGGATAGAAAACAAGACTGTTCTTTTATCAAGTCAGAAATATTTCCTGCTATATGTACTTGATTTTTTTAAGGGGAACCAACCCCTGGAATTATCGTGCTCTCGTTGATTGAAGAAAATGTAGATGAACAAACTGAGAATTTAGGCAAAATCGGACTATATGGTATGTTCGAAAGTTATTAATTTTCAAAGTCACAGAGAGTAGGATGATCCCTGCCGCAGATGGACATCCATGTGATCGGCAACATCGAAGGAATCCATGACGTCATGTCGGACAACTCTTCATTCACTCTGTGTACAAAATTTTACATTTTTCCTTTTTTTCGGAAAAGTTGACAAAATGCTGTTTTTCTACTTGAGTGTACATGTCACATTCTTTTATTAATTCTTCTATTTTTTAAAAGAATCAACGAACAGATTTACGATTTTGCTCGTATTTGTACAGTTTGTCCATCTGATGTTCCTTCATTCAATGTGAACATGACAGGGTTGGTTCCCCTTTAAGGTCTATTTATTTATTTATTTCTGATATTTAGACAGGGTGGCTCATTTCACCAATTTGGTGGTCTTCCATGAGGCCCTGTTTGTAAACAACAACTATAACAATATATACAAATATACAAATGTACAACAATATCCCTATAGGCTACTATAGGCTACATAAATCAAATACTAATAGCATTGAAAACTGTTAAATACACAAATTGAAAAAGTAGAAATAATAATAATATGGACATTGACAAGAGGGGAAGTTATGAATTAATAATTTTGCTGGAATTAATAGATTTGATAAAATGTATCCCCAAATATCACACTTTACAACGTAGACAATAACATTTTCACAGAGGATTTGAAACTGTTTAGAGTAGGTAACATTTTAATAGAATAATCCAATTGGTTCCAAACAGTAATTCCAGATATCAATGGACTGTGTTTATATGTGTCTGTCCTAAATCTTGGTACACGCAATGTATTCCTAACAGCATGTCTTGTGCTGTGATCATGTATAGTGCTGACATGCCTTGCACCTGCTCTTTGTGATAGCATAATGTATGTGAACACAGTATTTACACATGTAAATATTTACACATCTACCTTGTATAGAGAAAATGCCAGTTATGACGATTCTGTTGATTGAATATGGAATTAGTTTAGTAGTACTTACAGAAGTCTGGGCATAAAACAAAACTATTCAAATGTCAGTCCTACAATTGAGAGTATCTTAAATCCTAAAGCCCATCACAGACCTCCGGCCAGCGTGTGATATGGTTTCTTGAGAAAAGTTGTGTCTTTCCAAATCATTAAAAAATGTAGAAAATCTTGGATTGAAGTTATTATTGGTAGTATTCATCAATTTGAAACAATTACAGTGTAAGGGTAAGATACAAGAATTAGGCGGAAAATATAAGACCTGCAGTTGGTTTGAGAGGGCTGAAGAGACTGAATCTCTATAACTTGCAGGATTTCCATCCCAACCCCCTTAAACCTGGTGCTGGTAAATGTCAACATGTTTGACATTTCACACAGTTGGAAGCTTCATGTAAACTACCTTATCCTTGCTTGTTGAGTTTTTCTTCTTAGTTAGATTTTTAATTCTAAGATCCTTTTGCTTACTCTTGATAAATATTACTACCCCAATCACAACAAACACAAGTACAATCAAAAGCACTGGGATAAACATGCACAGAATGATGACAAGATTGTTTGCTTTTGATTTGTGGTTTCCAATTTTTTCCAGCAAGTTTCCTGTGGTGTTAACTGCAACTGTCTCACTCATGGTTTTGTTCAACTTTTGAGATGCTTCGGGACACGGATCTAGGGTGACGTTTGATTTTGTCTCGTACGATAAATCCCCTGCAAAATCCTTGCAATCGCACCTCTCCACGGGGCGATACTGTGTCGAAGTGCAGCAGAATGTCGGATACGACCTCTTGATCACCCAGAACGTCTGTTCCAGGATTTTGTCCGTCTGGAAGGGCGTGGCAGCAGGGGGTATCCTCATACCCCTCTGGAAGCATCGGATCTCTCCTGGAATGCTCCCGACTGGAGCTGTGCAGTGGAGCGAGACCCAGTCACCCACGCTATGCTCCTGAGTCAGCTCGCACGACGCTCTACCGGGCGGATACTCCACATCCAGCTCAATTCTCTTTGTGTATTCGTTTTCGATCACAGTGTCCTGGTATACATGGATGATGATTGTGCCTGCATCCTTTCTCATAACTGATTTTATCGCGAGATGGATTAAACAAAATTCACTTCCAGTTTCATTCTTCACCTCAAAGCTGTATCTATCAGGAATTGAGCTGGGGTGATGATTCAACGAGTCATAAAATGGTCCTCCATTATCCTTTTGAAGGGTTACCCTTGTGCTATTGCAAGGGTATTTAAAATCGAGATCGGCATCCTCCCCCTCAGTCAATGTCATCATTTGAGAATCACATTGTGTTAGTGTGATTATGAAGAGGACAAGAATGCCCAATTTGTGAGGAGTTTGATGGTTCATAGGCATGATTTCAGGAAAAGTTTGCTGATAATTCTTGAAGCAGGTCATTTGTTACTACATACACGTCTTGATAAAACCTCTTAATCTTGCCTTCAGAGCCTTTGCATCATCACAGTTAAAGGATAAAGTCTGCAGTCATCTCCATAATGAGAGTATTCCAGGGCAGTGTTTCACCATATCGTTCGCAACGTTACGCACGACTTTAAGACAGACTGGATAACATTGATGAGTGTAAGATTCTCAATCGTTCTCACAAGAACTGGTTAAGTCATTCTTAAACTTGGAAGTCTTATGTAACTGGGTAAAACATCGCCCAGGTGTATTCGTCAGGTTGTGCCAGGCGGTAGATATTGAGAGCTTAATCCATTTGAGCATCAGAGACTAGATGGCTGTCTGTAAAAGGATTATAAACCAAGTTTTAAAATAATCACAGGTCAATAATCTTGTCATCATAACAATGATTCTTCATAAAAACAAATTATATATTTGTTTAAATATATTTTGATTTACAACTAGAGTATAGATCTGAATGATAATCTTTGAAATCATACATCGAAAAGTGAATGATTGCTTTATAAGAATAGTAAACATGAAATACTTCAATTGGAATAGAGAAAGTCAGGAGGGAGGAATAAGATACATGTACATGTAAGGAAACATTAAAAGGTGAATGAAGGAACTTTTTATCATGAAGGGTGAAAGTCAAAATGGAAAGAGGAGTGGAAAAAATATGAAAGAATTAAAGAAAAGAAGAAAGATGATGTAGAAAGAAAGGAAGGAAGGAAGGAAGGAAAGAAAGAAAGAAGGAAAAAAAAAAAGAAAACATGATTGAAAGGGAATTCAAAGCAATGTCAAGTAAATATGCACTCCAATTATCACGATTGTGTTTCATAAATCTATTCGTTTAGAATGGAAAACTTTCACTGAAATAAGGATAAGAAGGAGGGAGAAATAATCTATATTGAAGGATGAATGATGAAAAAAATGGAAGAGGAAAAAGTATGAAAGAATAATAAAAGGAAGAAATAATATTTAGAAAGGAAGGAAGGGAGAAAGGAAGGAAAGAAAAGGAAAGAAATAATTTGAAGTAGGAAGACATGTATGAAATGGAAACCAGGTAAAAGTAAACATACAGTGTAACCAAGAACAACAAACAAGCAATTAACAATTATTATCATATGGTATTTTCACCTTAATGCAGAAATATACTTACTCTGGTGTATAAAATTATAAATTATCTGCTTTGAAAAACCTGCAACACGCGCTTCTTCTTCAGTACAACTAACTTTATGTAATGTGACAAATCTCACAGAATTGAATCTACAGCACTTTGGTGTGTACATGTATTTGTCTGTCCCTGTAAATTCAATGGCACAGTCCATATGTGTCATTGAAAAATCAATATTTTATTGTACAGGGAATTTGTACATGAAAGTCTGCCCTTGAACATGTAACAGATTGTGATTTTCCCAAGCCCTGTGATGAATGGGTGAATGTCATGTGTTAATTTATTGTTTATTGATGTTAATAGCAATAGATCTTTCCAATTGATTTTGTATCATTTAAGATCACTGTATTCAAGGGTACTGTGTATATAGATTCATTTTTAATTTGCCATTTACTTTATATTTTGCTATATGCCAAATCATATACTTCATGTACTGTACTGTGACCTGTTGAAGTGCCCTTTTCACACACTCCTTTACTGTCATCTATATTTTTGTTGTTTAAAGTGTTTTTTCGTTTTTGCGGTAAAATATTCCTTTGAATTATTGTTGCATTTTCGGCCTTTTACTACAAAGAGTTTGCAATGTAAATGTCTTCTGCAATGGATCTGTGATGGGAGAAGTTTTCATCCTTCTTGTTTTACTCCCCCTTCAGATTAATGCCAATCTAAAATTGTATTGGATTCATCCAATGATCTGATCAAAATGTATTGTTTTATTTTTTTCAGCAAAGAACCCAGGTTGGCAATGTCTTCTACGTGGACCTACATCAACAGCCAAACAATGACATCACAGATGATATGCCAATATCACTGCGAGATGCTCTCGTCTTTCTCGAACTTGCCTGCTTTATCTCTCCTGAATCTGTGCCTAAACGTAAGTTATTTGCAATTTTGAATGGACTTAGGGTGATACAACATACTGTATGAGCTGACATTTTTGCAGTGGTTTTATTTTTGCAAATTTCACGTTCTTGGCCTCGCGGAAATTGTCACTATACATTAGGAAAACACGCCCTTAGCCTTGAACCACAGAAAACCCCTCTAAACTGGGGAGACAGAACATCACATTCACCAAGTCAATCTCATGGATTAATCCCATGGAAGGGTAGCTGAGAAGACAGCTTAATCCTATTAGCCTAACCACAATCTCATTCAATAGGAGATAAG
>BQKZ01002432.1:35260-46098 GCA_036244855.1 Temnopleurus reevesii
GCCCAGAGTGTCCACTGGTCTGTCGTCAAATTTGTTTACTGCGTGCCTGCTTGTCACGCCTTTGATAAGTAGGACGCTAAGACTGGAAGTTGATCGGACATCCGCTCTTCGTCGAATCATCGATGTCACTATGCGAAGGCTGTATGTATTGCACTTTTGGGGTTTTCATGTTTTTCAGGTATTGAAAGTAGGGGACTGGTTCTACAGGAAGCTATCTCTCTCTCTCTATCAATAAGTTTCAATTCTCTTTATATTCATTATTGTCTCTTTTTAGCTCACTTCATTCCTAGTTCCTTCACAGTGACGGTTAGCCATGATGAAGAGGTCAGACTGGTAATGAATCCCACTTCAAGTATTGGTACAGGAAACCTGGTGTGGAAACTCAATCACGAGAACGGAGGACAGACCGATCTCTCTTCTAGTGTAACTGCTAATGAGCTGTACATTAGCAGGGCAAACAAGGATCAACATGCAGGTGTTCATCATTACTACTATGCATTCCAGCCCGATCGAGGGGGTCTACTTAGGCTCATTGTTAGAGGTATGTCTAACATTAATGACACTGGAAATCCATACTTTTAAAAGACTTATCATGAACCTGTCACCATGCGCTGATAAAGAGACGCGGAATAATAATTACAAAAAATAGGAGTAAGTATTGTTTAATCCACCTGTGTCAATTAAGTTATTGTAATGCAAGTTCAGCATAACAAAATGAATGTGAACATTACATGGTCTCACAATATGGCTGTTGGAAAAAAGTCGCAGTTATTTACGACTAAAATGCAAATCTACTGCTATTCTATGATCTTTGCCAATTTCTCTTTAAACACCTTAAAGTATGTGCCCTGCCCTGAGCAATAACGTGTTTATTATAAACATGAAACAATAATGGTCTTAGAATTGATCACTGCGGTATATACCACATAATATGATGTGGGTAACACATAATTTGTTGTATTTGTCTTTCTTGTTTCAGAATGTCTTGATTACCTCTGGGGATATGAATGTCAGTACACCTGTCCAGTCTGTTATAATGGAGGAGTGTGTGATGATGTATCTGGACGTTGTGTGTGTTCACCTGGGTTTAGTGGTGACCACTGTCAAACGGGTAACATGTTTCTTCTTTATCGTCACCTTTAAGTCATTAAAGACTTAGTTGAGAAAACGTCACCTGTCTGGTCCTTCTTGTTAACTAAATAAAACATTAGCCGAAGCATTAACACTAACAAGCGATCGGGTCGTTCATCTCAGATAATATTTTACATGTATAGTAATGAATTTAACGTGATATCTATGGCACGTGGTATTATATGTACATCCAAACAATTCCTTGGACTGAATACATCTTGTGTAAGGCTCATTTTGCTTCTTCATTCTGTTCGACAAGCTGTTTGTATTAATTCATATGAAAGCAAGGTATGAGAGTACTTTACCTAGGACAATGATATCAGATGTAATCACATCGGGTTTAAATATTCGTTACTTAATTGCAGTTTACTGATCGTTTCATCTTCAATTCACGAACTGAAATCATGATCTTCAGTGTAAGAATTAATTTAATCTTCTTGATTTATACTCACATACAGCATGTAAAGCCGGTTACTTTGGTCAAGACTGCACTGGATCATGTTCTACTCTATCTGGCCATACTGACTGTAGTGGAGCTGTGCTCTGTCTATCTGATCCATATGGATGTTCATGTGCTGCTGGATGGACCGGGCTAGAGTGTGATCAAGGTGTGTTCACAAATACCATCTAAAATCTTCATCTTTACCTGTTAGTCAGATATAAACTTCAGACTTGATACTGGCATACCATTGTGAATCCAAATTTGTTGCTGAATAACATTCATTATCCAGCTCCGTAATGTGAAAAATCTGGCCACTGACCATAAAAGAGAATTAAGAACCGCAAATGGTGCTATGCATTTTTCACCGTAAGTTATATGAGTCGGGATCAGAGAGTATTAAAATGTTAATACTCTCTGGTCGGGATCTCCAATTCCGGCAATGGGCATTCGCGCAAGGTCTTTCCACTTTACCAGGTCTTGGATCGATCACGTTTGTTTCACACTTTATTTTAAATATATCCCGATATTAGCTACATACAACATGGTGTATTTCTTTGATGCAACACCAATTACCTCCGATATTGTTTAAGGAAGAAAGATAGGCATTTCTCCGAAATAATAAACGTATATACCACGTGTATTAGCTTCCCAAACTGAAAGTCCCCTTCCTAACCTTAACATACCGATTTCGACGTTATTTTGTGACGTCGTTTGATACCGTTTCTTGTCGATGGCGAGAATTGTAACTCATGTACTCATTTTGTCTATTTTTCTTTATCATTATCTTAATTAGCATGTTCTACTGGCGTCTATGGGTCAGGATGCACACAGACGTGTCACTGTGATTCTTCAGGTACCTGTGATCCTGTCACCGGAGCGTGCTCCTCTGGATGCCAGAGTGGATGGACAGGTGATCAATGTCAAGGTGAAGATCATGAGTCCTGGTTCTAAATGATAACCTCGCTGAATCTATCCTGCCTCGGGTGATTAAGCATTTAAAGATGCAACCTTGGAAATTGTGACTATTAATCATTTCATTGTCCATGGAGCCGTTTAATCTGAATGATTTTTTTGGTAACGATTTTTCTGAATTTATAAGTTTTACGTAGAATTTAACATTTGTATTACTATACGTATTCACTCTTGAATACCATTATGGTCGCTGACTGATATGAACGTCTTTTGGATGAAATGCAAATTCATCTAAATACACAATTTCAGATCATAATTGTGATTATTACAGTTATAAGTAATTGCATCCCCCAAATCAAAGCCCTTTTCATTATGGGTCATTCAATATTCAATATATTAATGTAATTTATCGATTCTTTCAGTTACTATATTGGACACCACCGTTATGCTCCGTCGAGGTGGTGTCTATGATGGTTCTGGATCTAATTTCCTTGGTATGTTCATGATTGGGGAGACAAATGTGCTTGATGATCCTTCCTTGAAGTATTACATTGGACGAGAGGTGAATACAGGAGCAGGAGAAACAGGTCATGGGGCATTTCTACTTTTTAATGGTGATATGTCTACTACTTGGGATGATACAGGACTGCCTCCAGACACAACATTCACAGACGTTCAAGTTAATGATGTTCATCGGTCACTTAGAGCTTTCTTTGATGAAACAACTCGTGGCGACGCCCGCGTTGGAGCATACCGAATGGCCGTTGAATACAAAGGATGGACAGAGCAGACTGTTGTGCTGAATCAATACCGTGGAGGTTAAGATATTTGAGCTTTATTAAAGTGATTTTGGGGATTAATGATATGAATGAATATTGGTAGTACAACACTTATCTATGATAAAGAGAAAACTATAAATAAACTTAGATTTTCTATCGGTAAAATGGTAAATACAAAATTCAGCTAAACACAATTGGGGACAACAAGGATTGTCATAGGCGTACTCATTGCCCATAGGCCATGTGATATTAGCAGATATCATGGGCGAAAAACAAAGTAACATGTGCATTCTGCACTTCATCCTCGCTCGCTAAACCACTGGATATATGCGAAATGTAATGAACAAGCGTGTTTGTTGATTTCTTTTTTTTATTTTGCTTCCTTGTTTGTTGGTTTGTTTGTTGTCCATCATGTACAGTCTAGCTATAAAATAAATGTAATATGCTCATACTTTTGTGCAAAACCAAAATAAAATTAAGCATACTTCATTTACGAACAAACATCATAACTCTTTTCATTTTATTTCCATAATTCATTTGCCGAATCTGATCTATTTTTCCCTCAGATGCTAATTCCGAGGTCTACCCAGAAAAGCTATCAACTACAGTTGGAGTTGGTGAGTCGGTTACACTAAATGTAGCAGTAAATCCACCTGTTGACAGTTCATCACTGAGATGGAGGCATAATGATGGAAGTGAAATCACCAAGTGGGAAGCACAGACATCTGTGACTATTGATGACGTCAGGAAGTCAGATCAGGGAATCTATGAATGTTATGTAGACGGAAACAGAGAGACTGGAAGACATGCTATTCTTTATGTTATTGTCAGAGGTAAGGAAATGAAAATGGTAGGGTTGCATTACACAATATTCTAATTTTGTCTTAAGATGAATTTTTGGATTTCCCGGCCAAATTCGGAATAATAGCATTGGATTTAATTTTCTTCTATTTCAAATTCGTCATATTCCGTGAACTCGGAGATATCCCTGGTTTAAATTCCTTTTTCTTGCTTATGAATCCATGATGTTTTCATTTGAATGCGTGGTAGTTTCATTCTAATTGATGATAATTTACCATTTTTTGTGAAGCGGTCGTTCTATTAAGCACAAATCCGTTCTCCGTCTCTCGCCAGCATGACTTTATCGTTCGAATTCATTTCTAGTATATCAAATTAGCACATTTTGCATTTTAATTTGCTCTAGGGCGTTTTCAGTGCTCATGATATCTTCTCTTTATTTGTTTATTCTCTCTTATCTACAAAATTCTTTTTATTTACTTTTTATACAATCTTTGATCAATTTTCTTCTCTCTTTATTTTTCGTATGAATTCATACCATACAATGGTTAATCAATGCAAGGACTTCCAATGATGATCAACTTAAGAATGAGATTAAGCTTACTTATCAATTAGTCTAAGCACATAAAATAAAAGTAATGACAATGATGTATAATATATCTGTCTATATTGTGATTCATCTGATTTATATTCATCGTGGGTGACGGCGAAGGAAAGAGTTACATAAAAGGAGTGGGGCTTGGAACATGAGTCTGTAAAATTGAGTCTTTAGCCATCAATCTGCTGTCGGTCCAAAACTGTACAAAGAAGCGAATTGCTTGAACATTTCCCTAGATTGTAAAACACTTACCATGCATTCCCCTGTATTACACCCCTGCATTCTTAACTTGAAGGATATCTTTCAGAACAAGAATTCCAGCCGCTAAATTTAAAAACTAGAAATGACGCTCCGGTGATCACTATTTTGAATGCTAACTGACTCGTCTCTCAATCGAATGATAAGACCTCACAATAGTTCGACAAACGTCGGAAATGTGATGAAAAAGTAAAAAAATTGAATGACAATTTGCACGGCAAAAACGATCTACGCTAATTCAAATGCAAAAAGTATTGATTCAAATGAAAATCCTGTGAATTTGGCCGGGAAATCATATATTAATGCAGAAAACCTGGATAAGTTTCATTGCTCGATGTGTCTAGTATAGAAATATACAATGAGTCTCGAGGTTCTGGCTAAAACTACTCGCACGAATGAGCATCAGATAGTACCATCCTACCGAGGGCCAACGGTACTATCTGATGCTCACGAGTGCGAATAGTTTTAGCTAGTACCGAGAACCGAGTCATTGTATATTACTTTTATATCCCTTTTAATAACAGCAACAATAAGGCAGTCTAGAATAGTAGACTGAATGTTCTTACCTTGTTTTCCGCTGTTTAACTTGATCGATGATTTGTTTTTCCACAGTCGTCTGCCCGTTGAGCTCAATTATGCGAACGAAGCCCGTCAGATGTTTTCCGTGCCGCGGTCTAGCGCACGGGCAGATCGCTTTTGGCCGTGTACGCATGTGCGAAAATAGTAATTTTCCCCCATTCAATGGTCAACGGCTTTTTTTTTTCAATTCTATTTACCCTTTATCGCATGTACACTCTCAATGCAACGATCTTGGTGTAAGGGAGTAATCATAATTGTATAGTCTAAAAGATTGCTACACAACGAGGAATAAGTTCATTTCTCAAATGTGATTAGCAGTTTGAGGAAATATGTTAAATATTTTATTGTACAGTATGTACAGTATGTGAAAAGTTGCTAAATAAAATATTTGATGTGTAGCAATAATGCTGCTAAAATGTATATCAAATTGCAATGCAATACAAGAAATGTCATTTACGACGTTTAGAACGACCTGTATCAGTTATTTGGCTTCGTATGAGAATTGTTATGTATCATTTCGCACATGAACAGATATCATTTTTCCTTAAAGTCGTTCTTGAAGTATTTCTTATCTTGGAAAAATGCCGCCCAGGTGTCTATGTATTTATGTATTGATAGCTTATCCCCTTAAATTATATTTTGCAACTGTCACCAGGTTGTCCATCTTCTAAATATGGTCTTGATTGTTCTCTTGACTGCCCTGTGTGTTACGCTGGAGGAGTGTGTCATGACGTCACTGGAGAGTGTGTGTGTCGAGCATCATTCATGGGAACTAACTGCGAAACACGTAATTATTTTGTATTAAACTGAAATTGCTAGTTGAATGTGACCCTTCAACAAACCTTGGAGCAAAACTGACTGCTCAAGTTATTTTAATTTGTCATCTATGATGTGATTATTACCAGACGGCAACTTTTTGGCAGGTGTTTCGTCAAAAAACAAAATATTTATCTTTAGTCAAAGGAAAGATTTTAATGTTGTTTATGATTGATATAACATCAATATGTGATACCTTGTCTCTTACGTTTAAAGATGTTTAGATTATGACACCTGTATAAACTATTTTGCGGGGTAAACTGATCGATGCAATCCAGTATTTTTTAGTCTCTTTTTAAACTTTTGATGCCAAAACTGTGGTGCCAGTGTATAAGGTTACATTCTTACATCGCACTTTATTAGATTGCAGACTTAAAATAGTCTAAAACGTGTTCTCGTGTACAAAAGTTATTCAAAGTCTGTCTTTGGTCAATTTCATAAATCAATCATTTTTTTCTTACTCTAAAGAATTTCTATCAATTGTTATCTTGTTCTGTATAATTTAAATGAATTTGCTGAAGGTTTTCATGAGAGAGACAGTGAATAAGGAAATATGAAAAACAAGGAAGTACATTAGAAATAATGAAGAATAAAACACATAAGGAAAGAAAAATGTAACCCGCGTTTCTAAAATAGGCATCAATGGTTACTGGATTATTATATGAAAGAATAAGGTTTACTGCCAAAAGTAATGTCAGTGCATAAGTTAGCATTATTGATAAATGTACCAACTCCGTAAACTCTAATGTCACGACTGTTCTGATAATGGGCATTATGATTGTTGTTTTTTCCTCACCTAGCCTGTGGTTTCAATAATTGGGGGAAAACCTGTAACGTCGTTTGCTCTGCGGGGAATCCTGGCTGTCCAGAACGATTATATGCACCCCCAAACCCTGTGGGTATGGCTTGTATATCAGGATATGGAGGCAACAGATGCCAAACAGGTATGAGTAATGGGGTTTTCTCCAAATTGAAACATAAGTCAAATAAAAGAATATGTGTAAATAGCAATGAAAAAAGTATATACTTTTTATAAGTGTAAATGCCCTTCTTCCTTAATATTCAACCTATTATCACTATGTAAGCACACCCCTATTGCAAAAAGGCCATTTCCTTTGACTTGCATAGGACCGACGAAATAAAACATATTCCTCTGTTTAAAATATCCTTTAGGAATATGGATGACTTACCTATTCAAGTGTATGGAAAGTATTGATTCATGGTGCTATAGAAGGATTATCATCTCAAAGGTGAGGTGGTAATAATGTAGTTTTCAATGCTGGGGAAAAAATCAAGAGAACTTCCGTTCATATTTTGTTCAAAAACTTTTTGCCTTATCCACCTTTTTCAATTCAAAGCTTGCGCAGCTGGACGATTTGGAGCTGGTTGCGAATTCGAATGCAACTGTAATAATAACAACTGTGATAACATTGATGGATGTGCGGCTGGCACATGTTCATCAGACTACGAAGGCCCATTTTGCCAAGGTAGGTTAGAAGAGCCTTGTTAAGGGATACCTGCACACTTTTATTACATGTCGGCCCAAAAACTAGCCCACACATAAAACAATCAGAGCTAGGGTTGTTGCAAGCATTCCCAAGTGCAAGCTTTATAGCGTTTAGACTTGGTTCATACCAGTAAACAGAAATTTGTTGGGATTCAAGGTTGGACAATCTGAACCATTCTGATCGCTTGACAAGCACACACAAAAAAATAGGAAAAACAGGGAGGAGTCTTCGTTTCAAGGTAATGGTAAAAATATGTTTATTCCTTTTAAATAGACCGGTTTATTGAAAGATTTGAATTTATGCACGTTTCTTAAAAATGGTATTTGGTATTTCTTAAAAATCGAGTAATTTTCACAATTGCTGACTAGACAAAAGTATTGTTGAATAGTAAACATATTACACATTCAATAAGACACTCATTGGTTCGTTTTGGCATTGTCATTCACATTAATTTATCTATTGATTGATTAATTAGTTAAATATAGCGCAACTATTATATTGATATATTATACTTTGCTGTGACGTTAGGTTCTGTGGAAATTGCTGCTAACATTTACTCAATGTTTGTTGATTTATATACACATCAGATAGTAATGCAAATATGTCTGTTATAATTATACAGACGATATTTGTGAAAACGGATTAAAAGATACTATTTGATCTGCATAACTCTAACTTTTGTCCTAACACTTCTTTCTGGTAGCATATGCAACCAATAGAACTTTGTTTTTTCATACTTGTCTATCATAAATATAAATCAATTTTTATTCTTGCCCCACTTTTTTCCTTCTATCAGCATTGAAAATAGACCGAGTGTGTCCTTCTGGTTATTTTGGTACACTGTGTAACTATCCATGCCATTGTGCAGGAGATGAACCGTGTGAGAGGTCGAGTGGCCAGTGCCTTGATGGAACGCAGTGTGCTGATGGATGGGCAGGATCTAATTGTCAATATGGTAGGGTGCGATGTAACTTTAATACGAGATTATAAAACACTCCTAAAATCCACACTTGGACAATAGTTTGACATTTGTCCGCTTTTTTATATTCAACCAAAAGAATTTTTTCATACGTGTGATCTCAGAAATGTCAATTCTGTTGAAGGGCAATCATAGCAAAAGAATGAATTGTGATATCCCTGGTCTAAAATTGCCTTAATTTAATTTTCCGCTTGAAATCTTATCTTTTAAGGTTATTTTTCTCAATCTCAATTTTAAAAATTCATTGATTAAACAATCATGATAGTTCAAACTTCATATTTACAATTTCTGTTGGCAAAAGGGTGGGACCAGCCTGTAGGTGTTGTCATTTAGGTGATAAATTTTCTGTGACGGTCTAGTCAAAGGAATTATGAATACCTTTATCTCAGAAGAATTCAATTACTCAATAACACTTGAAGCGACATGGTATTGCTATTTTTCCTTACAGCTCTTCCACGATTATTGAACACCCAAGAAGTGTCCTATGTCACAAATGATTCTGTCCTTCTGCTGTGGGATGCCTGGATAGATGGGTACGACTATGGCAATGGTCCAGTCCACTCCTACCAGATCGACTACACTTGGACTGATGATCAGGGTAATAACGACTCTGAAGGACCAGTTATCATTACAGAAGACAGCACTGCTGACATCACAGGCCTTTTTGGTTTCAGGAACTATGAATTTTACATCAGTCTGCGACGTGAAGTCGAAGGACAGATTGTTCCCGGTGTAATGAATGGTCCGATTACTGCCAAGACAGACTGTGGAGGTGGGTTTTATTCATCTGCTCCCCGAAGCGGTACCAGAGGCATCAGGCTTTGGACTACTTATCTGTTTGTCTGTCAATATGTCTATTTGGTTTTCATATCGAGTAATACTTTAGATTTTTCTCCATTTACGAATTCGGGAGGGACATTGTTATTCTTGTATAAACCGAGACAATCTTGAAATCATAGCATACAGTTAAATGATTTCATGAGCTCCGATGTGTCAATATTTCATACTTGATGAAACAAACAAACAAACAAGCAAGTAAAAATTTACACTACATAGAAAATGACATCTTTAAAACCATGGCTGGCTCCTCCAAGTGGGTTATTCAAAATCGTAGAATTGAATAAAGGGTATTAATTGGTTCACCTCTCGCTAACCTATCCCTCACATGAAATGTGTAGAGCTGTATTCGGCCCCCTCCCTCAACATTATAGATATTTACATGTGTTCCCCTTTGTTGTGTCAGTGCTGTATACTTTTGTTTGCCTACCCTGATAGTGGTATATATCGGTAGCATCCAAAAATGAATTTCCAAATGTTCACATTCTGCAAATTGGCAGTTGATTTTTAATAATCAAAAGCAAGTAATAAGAACTAACAAGAACACATTTCCATCCAATGTTTACTCAATATTCTTTAATACATAGAACTGTCTGGTTTTCTCCAATACAGCCCCTCTTTTGGCTCCTGATATGCTTCCATCGACCGTTAATGGTATAAGCAGTATCACTGTACATTGGAAGGTAAAACAGAGAGAGAGTTAGCACAGATTGATCCATAATTTTTAATTGAAGGGGAAGGGGGAGATGATCTGCTGCAATGGCATACAAAGATCTGAATTCTTAAAAAGTCGCAGAAGACATTGGAGGAGGAAGTGAAGGAACCGCGGTGGTGCAGTAGTGTCCCCATACCTGAAGTCCAAATGTGACTATGGTACCACTCGAGTCTGGAATCCCCGAGGGATTAGGATACTTGTCATTTAGTTAATGATAGTAGAATATATTTAAGCCGAATTTCGGTATATATTCATGTTTTCATACTTAGTTTGGTCTTGTTATGTATTTCAATATTTATAAATGAAAATGTGTACTTGATGGTCTAATTCATATTTATTCCTTAATATGTCTATTGTGATGTAAAAGGACATGCTAGCCCAATTAGAATGTCCTCTTCTTTTTTAATTCCAGGGTATTTGGAATATGATTACTATATCTGTGTTTTGAAATGATTTTGACGTTGTTTAATATTGCCGTTCACCCTA
>BQKZ01002432.1:47377-63907 GCA_036244855.1 Temnopleurus reevesii
CCCCCCCCCTCCTCCCCGTCTCCCGGAACTTATACATGCAATGTGTGTTTGAATGTGTTTTTTTCAACGTGAATTGCCCAAGTGTACTGGATTTGTGCAGTTGAAATAGGCATATTATGGACAACCCATATGGGGCCCTTATGAATCACCAGTTAAATCCACGTGAAACCCATAATTTGTTATGGACAATATTTATTCCAGGTGATTTTGTAGTACAAAATCCATTCGAGTCCCATATGGGTACAAAAATGATGATCAGATAAGCTCTTACATAACCCATACATGCCATATGGGTCCTGAACATTTTCCTAGGTGAGGGAGTGTATTTTTAGGTACGCTATATTTTCCTGTAGACGAATCCTTTCAATTCACATGACATTTACGTGAAACCCACATGGTTCATATGAAATATGTAGGCTCTCGACAGTGTGCTAAATGGGGAACGTTATAAGCTTATTACGATTAAAGAATAAGTGAACGCCTTTTTCATGAAAATATTGATTACTACTTTGCAGCATATCATACGACGACAGTCACTACGGCCAGCAGTGTTTCCTGGTCCACGTCTGGCATTACATGGACAGAACCTACAGAAGATGACGGTTAGTATACCGAAGTTGTCACTAAATGTGTGATCACATGTATTCTGATGTGGTCATACGAGGGATGTTCTTAGCCAGCTTTGTTCGGCACATGGCTATTTCTACTTGCAAAAAAGCCTTGCACTCAAAAAGGTATCTCTATAGAGTAGGGGAGGGGATACCGAAAGTCACCCCTCCCCGTCTGCAAGAGAAATACGGAGTGTGGGATCTTAGCCTAAAAGGGCATAACATTTCTAAGAGGAGAGCAACATATAATTTGAGGACCTCAATATTTATATACTATCATTATTATAATTATTTTAGTTTTTTGTTTGTCATGATACCTTATAGTATTGAGGGGTATCTGAGTTTCTCTTGAGGTACCGTGATGTACCCTTACGTACACTTGAGGGACACTGACACATTGTTAAAGTAGCCTGATGTACTTTTGAAGTATCCTGAGGTACCAATAACGTAAATTGAGGTACTTCTGCCGGATTCTGCGGTACACTATTCTGGAGTACTCTTGCAATAATTTGGGGTAGTAATGCCATATTCAGTCTGAGCTACTACTGCAGTAGTAGGCCTACAAGATGCAGACGATACGCTACATAATCATTGGAATTCATTACTTAGTTAGAAAATCGTACCAGAAAACATTATGCATACGGGTGATTCCATAAATGAGGGGGTCAAATTTGTGACATTTTTGGTGCCCCAGTACAACGGTTACCCACATCGTTTTCATGGCTCAGAGGGCTTGGTGAAAATACAAACAGTGAAATGAGATTTTAATCCGATTGTAAATCCGCTATTTCATCCCTGATTAGATGCTCACAGTATATTCATCTTCATCAAACCCAAATGACTAAAATAAGATGTTGGTTACCAACATATAAACAGGAACACCAAATTTGTCATGAAACTGGCCCTCTCATTTATAGAATTACCCACACGTCTAAATCGGTATAGATATACGCTATGGGTTCGTCCAAAGATTAGCATCTAACGACATTCTGACAAAAAAGATATACACCAAGCGTACATTGACCAAAACGTGAAGATACATTGACGAATGAGTAACAAAATGGGAAATAATTGTGAATGTGTGCCATGTGTCTTATGTCGAAAATTGCTCTGCTTGCAATTTTGTTCTTGAAAACCTCGCCTCATAAGAGCGTGTTCCAATGCGTACAAACGAGCAACACGATATAAACTATTTTCGAAAAATAAAGTCGAACACCATTTCAATGGTTCTTTGTAATGCTATTCAACTCGTAACCGCCTTGTCATTATTGTGTTCGCACAGTTCTATTCACGGCGAACGGATCTATTCTCCTTCGACCGACTTTATTTTTCGAAAATAGTTTATATCGTGCTGAGCCCATATCGAAAATGTCCAACACATGTGTATTTTCATGGGGGAGAACCCGATTTGCATTGACTTCGTATACAAAATCATGCTTTGTTTTTTTTAATTACTTATTGTTATATGCTGTTGGGTTTTTTTTTTTTTTTTTTTTGGTCTTTTGTAAGCCTGATGAGGTTAACCAGCTTTCAACGACACATGCAGGCGCAACCAATATTTGGGTGTCAAATTCAAAGTTGCGCGAGACTTTCAAGCAAAGAGGAGGGGGCCAACGAGGTAAAGAGACCCTTGCACTCGGGAAATATCACGCGAAGTGTTAAAGGGAAGGGGACACTATGAAGGTCATCCAGTCTATGTAGAGTTTATAGATCCCCATCCACTGGTATTGATCGGGACCCGCCTGCATATATAATGGCTAACGTGAAGCACAGTCACATAACACGATTGTTCTAAATGGCAAGCGCCATTCATAAGGCGATTAGCGGGAAGAACCCAAATAGAAAAAAAGCTGTCGCAAATATCAAATTTTGAATGAAGCACAACTACACCCGTGAACAGATTAGGCTTTTAATATAAGAAGCCAGCTTCTGTATTTAATGTTATAGAATTTTCCCCAACAGGTCGGTTATTTTCAGTAATATGGACGTACTGAAATGAAATAAAAATCATGTAATAATGTTCTGAATCTTTGATGTTAAGTTTATATGTTTACTGAATTCTTTCATTTTGGAAATGTTGTTTTTTCATCGTATGATAAAGTGTTTGTTTTTTTTCCTCGGAGATTAAGTATTTTCTGTGTCTTGTACGACATATTTAAAGTCCTCAGCTTGACCGAATTTGCACATGCCTCCATTATGCCTCAATCGAGAACTAAGTTGACAGAGAATACAGGTACAGATGATTGAAAATTACATTCAACTTCGCTATTGGACAAATTCATGTTAAAACTCTATGTCGACCCCCTCCGAAACACGGCCCGGGAAGACAACTTTGTGGGAGATGAAAAACTTGATGACGACATGTTGTGTGCCGTTGTCTTGATTCACTTCAGTGACTTACACAGTTTACTTATGCATTTGACGAAAATATTCCCTACATTGATACACAAAATCACCAAGAACACAGAAATTAACGCTCGTATGTGTCTGAAAATTGAATAAGGATGAGCTCAGATAGTGAAAGAGTTGGTATCATTAACATTTATGATACTCCGTCAAATAACATTTCTTAAAATGTGATTTAAATTGTAAATTTGATGTTTAATCTAGAAACGAGTCGTCGTAATTTATTCAGGACAGAAATGACAGATCAAGATAATCTGTCAAGAATGTAAAGTAAAGAATAAAGCGATCGTGATGAAAAGGGCTTAAAAAAGCATGACAAGCGGGGATTCAATAGAATTCCTAAGAGGCGCAGATTCAATGAACAATGGTAGTGCTAATTGGCGAATAAATTAGCGAAACCGGCAAATTTTGTTGAAAACTGATCGCATTATTAGGTATTTTCGGCTCAATATATTTATATAATATTGGATGGCAATACATGGAATACCAGAGAATATTGCACGAGTTAGGGCAATATTGCACGAATCGAAGATGAGTGCAATATTGGCCCTAACGAGTGCAATATTCCCGGTATTTCATGAAATGAAGCCATCCAATATGATTATTATTATCTTTACATATAATATACCAGAAGGCTGGTCACTGCTTTGCACAAGCGTAAAATTGAAGCCGTACAATATGGCTTAATATTGTACGGCTTAAAACTCTCATATAGATAATAATGCAATATAATTGATAGGATGTGCATACAACTATACCCAGGTCTATCTTTTATTAGTTATCTAAGCACGTCATATATAATTTTTTAGCTGGATGCAGGTTCTTGATAACTTAAAAGAGATTGTATGCATCAATGTAAGATTTATTTTTGTCAGGTACATAAGTAAACTGTGTAAATCAATGAATTGAAACGAGAGAACGGCACACAACATGTCGTTATCACCATTGTGATCACATTTCCACCTCCCCCCCCTGCATTGCTACTGTCTTGGGAGGTGGTGGACAAATAATATTTAGTATTTTTCATAATGGTAACGAGAGAGAATTCGAAATTCAATCATCTGTATTTATGCTATATATATTAAGCTATTGATTGAACAAATTTTGAAGCCTAGTTGATTTTGCTCTGGCTCTGGTCTTTTTTTTTCCACCTATTCCAGACAAGAAGAATTAATTACTTCTAGTAAATGTACACAGTGTTGCAAAAAGAACTCTACAATATAAATAGGTATCTCAAAAGTTCAGATCAAATTGTCTTTAGGATGTTCTCATGTTCATGAATGCTCAATAGCATTCTCTATTACCCATTGCTGAGCAATCTCTGTTTATTTTCAGGGTGTAAAATATGTCTCATGCCAAAATGAACAGACACTGATGATTGTTTCATTTATTAGAAAATTCAATATGTCATGAATTTAAGATCTTGTTATGATAGGTACTGATGAAATTGTTAATTCCAATCAACGCTTACAGAAATAAGATCGATACAACTTGAAAGAAATTGCATAAAATCACAACTAATCCTTAGCTATATATGAGTCCTTTCTCTGAACGGGAATAATTGTTCCAAAACTTTGTTTGAAATAAATTTACGCCCATTTTGGCGCAAAGTTGTTTTGTCAATCTGAATAACAAGTACCAATTGTTGTTCACCCATGGATGAATGAAAATTGATTCTGTAAATGGCACTTGACATATGAAATTGTGAGGAAACTACGACTATGGAAATCTTCTGATAAAAATTTGGAATGAATTCTAACGAATATGGAAAGTATTTTCATACACTCTGTGGGGTTTTATTGACCTAGCCCATTGTTTTATATGAATAAATGAGCGATCTTACATTGGATTATAATCTGATCATCACGATCGAAAATGATGACGGGACATTATCGATCTACAATTCGCCTTATACAGACTAAAAAACCAACACATACACATGCCATACAGTATGCCAACCTGTAATATAATAATACGTTCACATCAAAGGTAGATTTGCCGACAGACCCAGTGCAGTGCAGCGTGGCAGATTTACAGTATGTGAATGAGCGGGAAACGGTCAATTTGCATCCTTGGTCACTGGCATGATTCCCCAGTATTTCGAATTGTTAAAGGAGAAAAGTGCATAGCGCCGTTTTCTAAATTGTCGGTGGCGAGATTTGCTAGCCGCGCGGGCGGCGCATTGGTATCGATATGAATAAGTATCGCAGTGCTGTCGCTGAAATTCTAGAGAATGTCCTCACTCCCGCGATCAATTTAATTCTCACGCTTGCGCTGTATTTTAGGAGAGCTATTTCGATAAAACTCCTGATATAGCAAAGACTAAACTGGAGCCAAAGTTTATGTACCCCCTTCCAATACTCACAATTCACAGAAATAATTTTGAAAACATCGGATCATATAAATCATTTTAATTTCAATTTTGCTTCTCACTTCTTTCCAATACTCATCTAACAGAAACTCGGACCACTACTATCACTTTGTCAGTCCTGCTTGGTGTCGTTTCCATGTATGCGATCATCATGACGTTGATGTTTATTATAACCAGGTAAATACAATGCATTGTTTGCAAGGAATTCCTCAGCTCGTTTATAAAATCATAATAATTTCTGTTTCAGGAAAGAAATAATGCTCACTCTAGATATTGTATTATTTGTCATTTAGGCTTTCATTGCTTTCAAATTAATCTGTCCCATTTGAGTGGTGTACGTTCGTTGGAAGCCTTGTATTGAAAGGGCGTAGTCTGAGGGACCTGTGAGCCCTATATTAAATGTTCAATCATCGCCTAGCTGTATGATGATTTTAAGGAATCCCATACCCACGATAAATGACCAAAAATACTAACAAATTGTGAATGTTATGCAAAATACATGATTATAGATTTAAAAGGTGTACTGTATAAGTGTTTGTACTTATTAATAAGGAGGATAAGATGAAGACGGGACTACTCACCAGTTCAGTTAGGAACATATGCTGAATATGAAGGTGCTGGCTTCACTTGAAAATTGAAATCAAATCCTGCTTTCAGAAGTTTCACAAAGAGAATGAAAGTTCCAGACTTGAATATTTCGGAACCGCGATTCAGTCCGTACGAGGGCGCTCGTGGTATATCGCGAGTAGGGACGGCTTGAGCTAGCTCACGGAAACGTGAGAAGGTCGTGTATCACCGCAAAGATGATGTCCATAAATCATAGTGATTTATGGTATTCGCGTTGTCTTGTCAGTGAAGAGTGATTTCTCCCAAACATGCCAAAGATGATTAATCCGGTAATTCAGTGATAAATGCGTAGGAAGGCAAAAGGCAAAAATCCGCAGATAAGTTCCCTTAGCAGTAAATCCAACATGACGGATCCAAAATGTGTATCCAGGGTATAAATACACGTGTGTACAAAAAGAGGTTGGCTCGCTTCTCAGAGAAAACGTGTTACGGTGTTAACCCCACAATGGCGGAAGAAGTGACAATAACTTGCATACAAGGTTTTAGGATCCGCTCCCTGAACACGCCTCACAATATTCTGATTGGATAATCAAAAGTTCGTTGACTAATAAGCGAGAACGTTCACCTGTGGCCGTCTATAAACAAACACCCTGATTGGGTAAAAGGAAATGAACGATGTAAAAATCTCAGGTATGCGCGTAAAGTGAAAATGTATCAATTTGTGTCTGGCACGCATGAGGAATGTGCCATACAGGTGAATGGACAGGTGAATGGATATCCTCTGATATTATTAATTCCATTTGCAACTCTGATAGAATTTGACGTCACGAAAGTGAAAGTGATTTTTTTTTTCAAAAGAAAATTAGTAAATAGTTTGGTTTCTTTGTCTTAATAATAACATTTTCATGCGCGATTCTGGAAGCACTTTAGATGTGAATTTTGCTTTCATGCTAAAAATAATATTGATGTCTTTTTGGAAAGTTGTTCTCTAGTACGTCACACAAGTTGGCGTCATTGTTACCAATCCAAATCCTATCAGAGGATTTCACAGAAGTTTTCAAAGTTCATTCATTTACAGCATTAATTATCAGATTTCCGCAACTAATATTCCATGCATATTAGATCTGTTAATTTGCTTTCAAATGATAGCAAATATTATAGACTATCCCTATTTATGGCAAAGATATATCACCGTTTTTTATGATCGCATAAAGTGTACAAAGAAAAAAAAAGAAACGAACGGCATTAAATCCGGCATTATTTGGTCAAAGTCTTAGCACATACAGGATACACTTATATATGTTTATTAAATAGGATATTTGTATTACACGTTCTGACTCCCGTGCAATAAACACGTTGTAGTTTCTGGCCGTTCACATACGCATACGTCACATTAGGAATGTGACGTAGCCAATTTTCGCTCGTAATGTATTACATTTGCATAATGATTATGTCAGAGCTAGGATCTGTTACGATATGTGCCGATATCGTGGGTGAATCGAAGATCGAATAAATATGGCTGATCAATAAGTTACCCATCGCCTGATCGAGTATTTCGTTATGTACTATTGTGGACTCCAAACCACCACAAAGTTCATCAGGATCGAGCCTATTTACGATAATAATCAGTCAGGGAAACTCTCGCTTTATCGAGATCTCGTTTTTTCGAGATAATACGCAGTTCAGCAATAGAGGTCGAAGCACTACGAAATCGTGCGGGTCAGATAGCCTGTGTAAAGTGAATGGCAATATGTTTTTCCGTCTTACATATCTATCATTAAAAAATCATTAACAAAAAACCTTAAGGTGGCGAATTTTGGTACGCTAGTATGTTGAAGAGAAATAAATTTCCGACCTTATATGTTAGTAAGAAAATTCGCCACCTTGAGGTTTTTTGTTACTGATTTTTTAATGATGGGTATGTAAGACGGAAAAACAAATTGCCATTCACTTTAAACAGGCGATCTGACCCGCTCAATTTCGTAGTGCTCCGACCTCTATCGCTGAACTGCGTATTATCTCGAAAAACGAGATCTCGATAAAGCGAGAGTTTCCCTGACTGATAATGATCGCGTGTTTTATTAGTTCACCATATACTGGACATTATATGAGCTCCAATTAAGTAAATTATCCCGCGTGCAGGTTTCTTTAGGCCTGCACGAGGGATAACTAAGGTTTTTGTCTTGCATATAATACAATATAGTGCATGATAGACCATTCACTATTTATTTTATATTAATTTCAGGCGTTCCAACGTGCATCTTAACATGCTTAAACGTGATGGAAAATTGTCCAAGGAGCTGGATCCCTACGCATCGTTAGATGGAACAACTACGCAACAGCCAACAGAGTATGCAGATATCCAACTTGATACGAGCCTAAATGAACCACCACTCGTGCAAGAACCAGGATACTACAAAACCCTTCCAACTGCAAGCTCGGGTGTACCTCACGCAAGATACAATGCCGAGGCGTATGAAAACCAGAAGATTGCTCATCAGACTAGAATGCTGCAGAATGTGAAGCCAGATGAGGATCATGATATGGAGCCACAATATTCTGGCATTACGGTCTAGTTGCTCTAAAATGTCTCGAAATTGAAATCCCGTTTATCATCCCCAACTCAAGCAGCCAACCACATATTTGGACGCCATCAAATTAACCCATCCCTGACCCTTCCCATCATGCTCCACCCCTATTCCCAAACTAGATAATATTAAAGAAAAAGAAAACAAAGGATATATGTGAAACCTTTCCCCTAATATTTCCAGGCGGCTTCCATCGACATGCGCCATTATACTCCAAGCCTATTCTCGACAAATCTGAAATGCATAGCCTATTCTGTATAAAAATCGACTGCTTGAGTGGGGCCGAGGTAATATGAAGTAGCTTACCTAGCATCCGTCTCCATAGGCCACAAGAAGTAGCTATCAGCTGGTAGATACCAAGTAACGACACCCAGGCCCGGATACAGGGTTTTGAAATGGGGGGGGGGGGGGGGGGCACAGGGACCGTTGGCCGTAGGCCGACGAAGGCAAGTGCGAGCACCGAAGAAAATTTTGAATCATAGACGAGCTTAGATATGTTTTCTTATCATTTTAGGGTCTCTTTTCATGGGTTGCTTCTCTGAGATTTTAAGTAGTTAAGCTAAATAAAGAGCAAAAAAATCATTCCTCTCCAAATTTTAGGGGTGGGTGGGAGCACATGTCCCATGTGCCCCCACCCACCCCCCTGGATCCGGCCCTGACACCTGTGTAGAGATCTCGTCTTTTTATTATGAACAATATCCATCTTGATGTATAATTTTATGTATCAGAAAAACCTTTTATTATTTAAACATTCCTTTTCAGTTATGATTCCTCATTTTCCTATATTGGTTGCGAGAACAGTTAATCTATATTTACACCATTTAAAGAGATATGGGCCCTGTTGCATAAAACTCACAACCAGAGTTTTCTGGGGTCTAAAATTCCGGTTAGGAAGAAAAGTCTTGTCAGAAAATACAACCAGAGTTTTTCTGTTGCATAAATACCTACCAGACCTTTCTCGGGTCGTATCCATGAAAATTCTGGTTATTTTTTTGGAAAACTCTGGTTATCTTAACACCTGCTTTTAAGTAGGGGTTAGCCTTTAATTTCTCTGGTTAAGGGGGCCAGTCTGGTAAAATACAGTGAAATCATATCAATATCGGCTTCTGAATATATCTTTACTTGAATAAGTAAATCACAACAAACCATATAATTTTTTTAAAGCTGAGACAATGGTGAATCTACATCTGCTTCAGAAATTTATTTATCTCATTAAATATGCAAAATATATGGAAACTTATTGAAAAGAGTATAATGGTACCTTGCAATAAATGGCCAAATTCAGATTTTATCATGAAAAAAAAAAAAAAACATACACTATCATTTCTTTTCTGCTTTTTCCCCTCTTTTTTATTTGTTTATTTGTTTATTGGGGGGGGGGGGGGGGGGGGGCTAGTTTTGAAGTTGGTTGAACTCCCTTCCCCCGGTCTTCAAATCCTGGTTGAATAATAAAAAAAAAAAGGTTAACAGCATCAGAATTGTACTGTAACAATGGATAATATATTTAATCAATTCTGACCACAATGCTTCGGCGTTCTTTATTTNTGTTTGCTCTTTACAAAGAGCAGCTCTTGGACATGAATGATATATTGAGATAGAACCCCTGGGTATGTATATGTATCATGTGAAAGATCCACTAAAAAGAGAGTGAGTTGGTTCTTTGTGAGGTTTTAGTTATATTGTGCATGATGTTTTGATTTATTTGTGTATTGTGTAATATTTCTCTTATGCTCATCCATGAGGGTTTGCATGCCTCAGGGTAACAGTGGAAACTTCACTTTTGCAAACTCTGGCCCATGGATGGGCATTCACCTTTCTTGCTTTACTCTCTTCCCTTATCCTCTTTCCACTTTTTCTTTTTATATTTATACATGTTTTCATAAACTCTGTTACATTTGTCATTTTAACTGTTGCAAACTTTCTCATGGCTGAATAAATAATAATAATAATAATAAAACAAAAGAAAGATCTGATTTTCTAACAATCATCTGATATTCACAGATTGAATGCTTAAAGCCAGGGGAACTTTACCCTGGTACTGATGGGTTAACAGTAAATGAAGAAAACTAAGAGGAACAAACTGGGAAAATTTGAGCAAAATCAAATAATCCACTCAAATTTTCGAACTTTCTATTTCCACCTGTGATGGGCATGCTTGAATTGGCAACTTTGGTACAATCTATGATGTCATTCATGCATAAGGAGAATTCCTCATCAATTTTGTACATGAATTTACACCAAAAAAAATCAATGTTATATTTCAATTGAGAAATTATTAACATTCTTTCTGAAATACTTGCAAAATTGTTGTGGCTGTGTTATATTCAACCGAATGAAGAAAATGCTGTCAACTTTTCCTGACAAATAGGAAACTGTAAAATGTTGTGTACAAAGTGAATGGAAATTTCTCCATGTTAGCAGCAATTTTGTATATATAAGGTTGCCAACCAAAGAAGCCCATGAGGGGAGTAATTCAAAAGTTTAAAAATTCATAACATTTGTATGGATCGTCCAATTTTACTCAAAATTTTCAGTTTGATCATTGTATTTTTCTTCATCCACTGACATTACATAAATGTTTAGGGGCTGGTCTAGGTCTAATTCCCCTTTAAATACAGTGGAAACTCGATATAAAGAGATCTGCTAGTTCTTGTCCAAGCTCTTTATAACTTATTGTATTTTAACTCTGTTATAAGGATATTACTGCTATAACAAGGTATTTTTTATTGTCCCAAGCACCTCATTATACCGAGTTTCCACTGTATTTAAAAAAGAAATGTTATTATATTGATGCAGAACTATACACTCTGTATTGGTCTAAAATTGACCACAACACTATACCCCTGAAGATGCTAACCGTTCCAGAATATGTAGCAGGTTGCCATAGAAATAAAGTAACAGCTGAACAAAAGTGAGAGTAAATGTAACAAAAATAAAAATTCACCTCATGCATATTCCAGAACAGTTGCAGACCAGTGAATCATGATTTTTCCAAATAAAATATTCTTGCAATGATGAGAGCTCTCAACAATGCACCTAAGAGACTGTGAAACAAGGGGGGGGGGGGAGGGGGACGATTGCTGGAGCACCACCCCCACATTTCAGTTAACTTTTACAAGCGTAAGAGAGTGGTTAAATTGATGATCTACAGCCCTCCACCCTCCCCTCCTCCATCCCCCGCAACAAATACAACCATTGCAATGGGAGGTTTGAACATTGCACTGAACAATATTTAGTAAATGAATTATGTATCCATTGGTCTGACAGTGGTGCCTTAGACCAGTAGAGAAGAAAGGTGAATGTCTCACAATGCACACATATTACATAGAGGATCCTCTCATTTGAAGAACACTGAGGTTTAGAAGAGAGTTGGTGGTGTGACATAACAGAATTAGTCAAGGCACAAACTCTAACAGTTAAATTGTACTTTTAATGCGCATTATGCATCATCGCGCATGCATGTAAAAGTACAATGTAAACATATTTTCATGTGGAAATATCACACAAGCTTCATAACATAAATTTTGTTATTAGCATTGAAAAAATTCAAAAAGTACAAATAAAAAGTGATCCTGCGAATATCAATTATACAAATGTCTTTTTTAAGAGTGCCAAACATTGGTATTAGTGGGATAAATCATTAGCCCATGTGATGCTACCTCATGGTCGAAAATTGACTGATCAAATAGACAGACCATCAAATCAATATTTTCAATAAACCACAATGACATGCTGTCAAATTTATTACAAGACAGCTCATAACAAATAAAGATATTTCAAAACTCTGAATGCAATTTGCATGCTTTAGTGTTACTCAGTCGGACAGACATTGTATCTTGCCTAGCACAGGACCAATATGCATTTTTCATATTGAAATGTGAGCAACTATTTACCACTGTGTACTTGGTAATGACCAGTGTGTGTAAAATTTGACTTCATAACAAATGTGGACTTATTAACGCTTTGTTAAATAACCGGATAGTTAAATCATCACTAAGTTAAAGAGGCATTCAGTCTTTTACATTACTACACTGTATTCCTTTTGTTTTTCCTTAGTGCAATTCTAATCTGGGGGTGTACATCTTACAAGCTCTGCTTTTTTTCAGCACATACCTCCATTTCGAAATCCCAAATGCTTGATCGTTTGAAAATCAACATTTAATTTGTAAACAATTATCCTGTAAATATTTTGTATACGATATTCCTTAGTAATTTTGTTCAATTTATGTTTACTCGAAATTGTTAAAAGCTATTTCTTGTCATATTGCTCCTTATCGAAATAGGGAAAAAAATCAATCAATCAATGTTGCTAATGTAATGGAGAGAGATTTGACCTCATGTCGACCATTTAAATAGACATCTAAGTGGGTGTTGTTCAAAATCAACCTGTAAATCAACTGCCACTTTGCAAAGTGTAACGCACATTATCATTCGCGCACGGTATGCATATTTAACACGATGTGCATGAAACAATGATTTTGATTGGCACGTTCCGATCAACTGCAACTTGCGATCAATTGCAACTTTTGAACAACACCCCCTTAGCATGCTTAGTCTTGTCTTGGTTGTTATTAATGTTCACATCCTGTTCTTTCCTATGCTATTCCCGTCTGAGCTGACCCTCATCAGATCTGTGACCATTAGCTGTAAGAAAGAAGAGGAAAACCTGTTAAGGAAATAATACTATACAGGTCTAAACATGAAGATATGTGATTAATGTGTATCAATAAAACATACATGAATAAAGGATCAAATAATAATTGATAATGTCTTACTGCCACACCGGCGACATTGATCAATAAATTAAATATCCCTCTTGCCACCCCCCCCCCCCCCCCCCCCCCCCCCCCCCCCCCCCCCCCCCCTCCCTCACTTCACTTCCCTCTGGGTCTGCTTGACAATGATAATCATAAAACAAAGCAAAATAATATTGACACCATTGTGCTGCTATTCTTACAAAATTTTGTAAGTACACCCCCACCCATTCAACACCAATCATCACTGTATGCCTAAATATTATTGATTTCTTTCTATTTTCTTGTCTGATTTGAATAAACGTATTAGTAATTACCTTTAACTTTTGCTGGGGCTTTATTTTTGCTAATTTCATGACCATGAATTCATTAAGATATTAATTTATTACAATGATGCGTTAAGCCCATTGACTTTAATTGCACTTGCAAATATGCAGGCATAAATTCTTACACCAAGAGGAGGTACATTTTGAAGTGAACAGAAATAGAATGAGATTATATCAGCATATTTCGACCAACTGTCCTACATTCAGACTACTGAATGCGAATCAGAACTAAGATAAGTAATTAGGAAAATATACCTGTAATGCGATAAGTCCAAGCTCTAGGTCTTGACTTGGAATTATCTCAAGGTTTCATGGTGTACAGATACACAGTCTCAGAAGATGAAATGGACAATCCTACAAAATAGAAAGTAAACAAGATCAATGAGAAACAATACGCTCATGAAATCAATGCTTTCAGTTACTGATAAATGAGTGTATCAAATGCAAAGCATTTTAATTCCCCCAAATAAATGTTTATATTTCTTATTTCAAGACTGTATGTATTTATGAACAACTTTATGAAACACACCCAGTGATCCGCTATGGTCTAATTATGCACTTCGTATCCACCTGTGCACAGCGTGTGCGGCGAGAGTATCGCCTATCAGTATCAAGATACCTCGTTCTTAAAACGTCCCTTCCTGTATACATCTGCGGCAGTGCAGGCTGGATACGAAAGAGCATTAGTGCCTATGTGGCCTGACTTTTCATCTACATTCGAAACATTTGAATCAGAAACCAATGCTAAATAAGTATTCAAATACAAACAATATTTAGGCCTAACTACGTCAGCTATGCACATATTCTTGCCCCAAAATATCCTTGAGTAGGCCCTAATTACCATCATCTCAATTCATTGCACTAGAATTGTGATGTGAAACATGCCAGAGTCTTGTTAAAATAAAATCGTATACATATGAACAACAGTGTCGACTACATAAATCTTCATGTTCAGAACTTCAGTAACGATACGCTTTGAAGGCATCTGCACCCGATCCTACGCCAGACTTTCGGCGGCAAGTGCAGCCGACACAAGGGTCAGCTGCATTTCCGCGACAAAATCATTTTTGGTCTAGGTCTGAAGATTTCGAGACACTTTCTCGTTTTGGTTACTAACACGAACGCTGATTGCAATTAAACACCGAATTACAAGGAAACAGCAACTGCTGAAGGTTACTATGATATTCTTCAAAGAACACAGAAATTTAAAAATGTTGAACATTACCTCATTTATTGGATTCATCATGTTCATGACGATCAATTGTCAAACGGAGCAGACGTCCTCAGTACCGCGGCCGTAAAAATGAAGAAACAAAATCCGAGATTTTGATGCGCACGCATGTCATTTGCATATTCATAAGCTGAAAATTCAGGGCGAGAATTTCGAGTTTCTATGCAACAAAAATAAAGTTTTAGGATTTTTAACCCCTAAAACATTAACCAGAGTTTTGTTAACCAGACTTTTCTCAAGACCCCCGAAAAATGTTTACGCAACAGGGCCTGATATCACTGTGGTTGGTAAAGGCCACTCGTAAATGTTTTAAAAGGACGATATATTGGATATAGAGAGGGCGTTAATTGATATGTACATGCAGTTTTCTTTCCAAAGAGACGATAAAATCGAAAAAGAATGACACTAATTATGATCACACATTAGACGAGAGTTTCATTAACAAAAACTCTTAGTACGTCTCATTATAGTGTTATCATTATTTGTATATTTTAAATAAACGATGTGTTAGTGATATACAGAGGTTTGTGGATAATTTGAAAGCAATAGACCAAGTTCAGATATAAGGCGTTAAAACGCTTTAACGGAAACCAGTTTCACGGAAGCTATATGATAGATTTCAACGGGTAAATAATCACAAAACTGGACATCCAAAATAGTTTGGAGATCCATAGTTTCGTGACCAGGAACAAGTTCAGTCTGTATTTTGAGACTCGTTAAAAGGAAACTTCACTCAGACATTGATGTGCGCCGAGGATGAAAAAAAAATACAAGGGTCAATCTGTGAAAATTTGAGCAAAATCCAACAATCCATTCACAAGTTATGAATTTTCAAGGTTTTGATTTACACCCCTGATGGGCTCCTCAAATTGGCAACGTAGAGGCACAAAATGGCTGCCAACATGCAGAAGTCTCCATTCACTGTGTACACAAAATTTCAGATGTTCTTCTTTTTCTAGAAAAGCAGACACAATTGTACTTGTTTTACTTTAGTATGATATAGACATTTTGATGCTGCATGCATTTCGGAATGAATTTTGTTGATATATTGTCTACTTTTTATTTAGAAAAAGAAGAAAATGTGAAATTCTGTGTACAAAGTGAATGGAGAGATCTCCACGTTGGCAGCCATTTTGTGCATGTAAGGAGCCCATGAGGGGTTTAAATCAAAGCTTTGAAAATGTATAATTTTTGAATAGATTGTTGGATTTTGCTCAAATTTTCACAGTATGATCATTGTATTTTGCTTTATCCACTGAGAGTGCATTAATGTCTGGGTGAAGTTTCCCTTTAAACTGCTTCAGGTGTAAATTTCACCAGAATATGCCAAGCAGCTGATTGATCTTGCTGACGCACTGTGCCCGCGGTATGGAGATATAATACAGGAACAAAGAAATATAAACCTCAAAATACACGCGGGTAGATCGCACGGGGAATGTTTGAACCCGGTTGTTTGTCCATCTTCATAACAACATAGCCACTTTGAAGTGAAGTTGAGCTCTACTCCGCGGGTCTGTAATATGAAAGGGGACACATCTGGCCTTCCGAACAGGCTTTCGAAACTATTTTAGTGGAAGGCTTTTTAAAAACTAGTTTCGAACAGGTTCATAGAAAGAGACAAACATACAGTGCAGAGAGAGAGAGAGAGGGAGGGAGAGGGGGGGGGGGGGGGGGGTGAT
>BQKZ01002433.1:0-17524 GCA_036244855.1 Temnopleurus reevesii
AATGATAATTATAAAGATGAGTACATACAGTATATCAAATTAAAGTAATGAATAAATACATGTAGTTAAAACACTAAACAGCACTTTCTCCATACTTGAAATCTGGAGATATCAAGATGAGAAATGTGCTTCCACCAAACCTGCATTACTATTCAGTTCCTCGCTTTATTCATGTAGAGCTTCTGAGTGGTATAAGAAACTACATCGGTCAAATCACCCCCAGGCGCCCAAAACACAGGGTCTGCTTGATCTCCAAACAACAAAGTGGACTACCCGAGGATCTTTACCCATTTTTCTTGGGAGGGGGCACCAATACGCACCAATACCATCCAGCGTCGCATCGTGATAATTAATTACAAAATTATTGTAGCAGCCATGGTGGTGCAGTAATTCCAGATACAAATTCACATATGATCCAGTTGCATCAGAATAGAACAGGGAGTGGTAAATGACTCATATTTCAAGTAGGATTTATGGCTGAAGCGAATTACGTATAATTAAGACTATAATTCTTCTTAGGGAGGGGCTTAAGATTTAACCTAAATCACAACCCTCAGTCTGCAAACAATACAATCCAAAGTTGTATATGCAAGAACAACATATTTTGCCAGATAATTGATAGCAACAAAGTGACAAAAATTAAAAAATTCACCCAAATATTTAGATGCCAAGGCCTTGAATTCATCCCAGTTCCATAATGCATGTACATGTAATAGATTATTCAGACCATTTACCCGTTTACGTTGGTGATGTGCAACGTATTCATGGTATTTGGAACACGTATCATGATTGTGTAACAACAAACAATAAAGTACCAAACCATAGGAGCTTTGAGTTGATAACGTCAGTGATTAATAGTGGTCAATGAAATGGCAACTCAAATGTGAATTGTAGTCCTCAAAGCTTGTTAGAAACGTGTAAATTCTAATTGCTAACTATTAGGTCACCAAATATTGCACAAACAGTTTCTATCATGACAATTTTGAAAAGTAAAATAGTGGATTAAAGTGTGGTTGAAGCAAATGATATTAAAGATTTTGGGATTCAGCACCCCATAATCAACAAAGTTGGTCATAATAAGACATAATTGCGGCAGAAAGATACAAAATAAACCCCTAATGGGTTTATGGCGGCCATTTTGAAATCCAGAATGGTGGCTGAAGACGGGGTCAGAAAGATTGGAGGCGCCGTGGTGTAGTGGTCGCGACTCTCGCCTTTCAACTAGAGGGTCGTAGGTTCGAATCCTACCCAGGGCGTCAATTTCCTTCAGCAAGAAATTCATCCACATTGTGCTGCACTCAACCCAGGTGAGGTGAATGAGTACCTGGCAGGAATATTTANTTTGCAAGCAACTACATGTACTAATAACTCGTCCTTATTTCATTACTGGTTTCACAAGCATTAAAAAATTGTTTACATTAAAATTCAATGTGCAACAAATTTTTTGTGTGTGATGTACGTCCAACCCCACATTTTTGTTTATCTGTTATATCTCTCAACTCATTTGCATTGTCATCCAGGATTTGAAAGATGGGCCGAGAAAGGGGGGGGGGGCTCAAACAACAACAAAAATTGAGCCCGGCCCCTCCTCCAAACCCTCCCTCGATGAACTGACAGACAAAATAAAAAGTGGCGTCAGCTAAATGTTGACGCCTGTTTGACCTAATTGTTGGCGCCCCGACCCTAAATCTGACCCCCCCCCCCCCCCAAAAAAAAAAAGCCCCTACCACCCTCCACTCCACGGTATGCGCATGTTTGTTGTCTGTTCATTCTTGTCACGATGCATTGAAAGTATTTCTGACATGCTATAATACAATGAAAATTGATAGATTTGAACGACACTTGGTTCTTATAATGTGTGAATATTTGTCAAACCCTTTACTGATTTGCTCATATTAATTCAATTTATTGTTCCATTTTCTCTAGCATGTCTGCATAGCTCTTGCTCCATCTGATATAGCGGCAGTTTCTCATTGACATGATGAAATCGGACATATCCTGCTTCTCGACCGGGGTCACCGACCTGGAAGTACTTGCCGATTCGGTCGTCTCTTGCCAATCGACGCATTTCGTCACGAAAGGCTTGTCCTTGTCGTCCAACTCATCATCATCTGGGGTAGGGTCAATCTCCTGGTCGATGACCTCACTTTGGTCCGATGGCGATGATGTCGACTTGGGACACGCTGGCGGAGGGAGGTCCCGGTTGAAGATGGTTTTGATGCGATAGCCGAGCTGGGCGACGGTGATCTTCCCGTCCCCCTTTTCGAGGACGATATCCTCGTATAGTCTTCCGTCTTGCGGATCGAGCATCAGTGCTTCGACCTCGCGGACTTCCGGATTTGGCGGAGGAGTGATGTCGTCGTCTAATTCCGTCCCATTCTCGAGTTCTTTAGTGTCTTGTGATAACTGAGGATCTTCGCTGTCATGAAGGTTGGTGGTCTGGTCACTGGCGGTTTGTGTCGGACTGTTGTTATCTTCATCAGTGGCAATGTTAGCATCATTCTCACTTTGGTTTGCATCATTTAAAGCTCCATCGCATTTTATTGACGATGCATCAGAATCAACCTGCGTTGGATCTGGATGGACACAATCCTTCCTCTCCTTTGTATTTTTTGCTGGCTTTTTGTTGAGAGCCGCAAACCGTTCCCGCTCACGTTGCCGTCTTTCCCGACGCTTTATGTCCCGTTCCTTCAAGCGTTCACGACGTTCCTCATCCTCATACTTCTTCACGTTTTCGTTCCTCACCGCGAGCGGAGAGATTAAGCGAATCTCTTCCAGATCACCCGTCTCTGCAAAGCTGACGCTCTTCCCGCTCCCAGAGGACGTCGTCCGTTTTCCTCGACGAGGGGAAAGGATCGATTTGATTGGGGTCTTCGACGATGTCGGTTGCTTCTTCGACGTCATCCACGCCAGGCACTCATCGCATAGACACTCGTCATCAGTGTCGGAAGATCCAACGATGCCCATCGTCATGAATGGATACTCAGTCAGGGGATCATCCTCTCCTTCATTCTCCTTGGTTTTCCTACACGATATCTTCATTCTATTTGCCTTATTCGCCTCTGCATCGGTTCTTCCTTTCGCTATGTTAGACAGTTTGCTGGATACTTCGTTCAATCTAGGTGTATCCAGGTTAGCTTCGCTCTTGGACAAGTCTTCGTTGTCGTTATAGTCACCGTCGGCGACGTTGAGCCTTACCGAAGAGTCATCGCCTTCTCCCTTTCCTCATGATTTCTTCTTTCGTCTGTGTTTCGATCGTTTCTTGCAATGCTTACTCCCCTTCTTCTTTTCTTCAGAAGACCCCCTTTTAACGTCCACGAGGAGAGGAAGCTTCAGAAGGTCTTCATTGGAAATATGTTCATCTTCCTCGACAATGATGGGCGTAGTGTTCAATTTCGGTAGTCGGTACTCGATCGTATCGCTTTGTGCTACGCCACGCTTTTTGATCGTCGAGAAGTCCAGCTTCTGTTTGTGCGTCGTTTTCATCACGATATCGCCTCGTCGCTGCGAGTGCTTTTCCTCGATGGTTATTCTGAACTCCGACGAGGCGAAGTCATCCTCGGCTTCGATTCCGTGATCGAGCTTCGTCGGAGAGATGCGTCGGACGCGATGCTTTCTCTTCCAGCTTCCGCATTTTCCTTTCTTGAGTCGTTCATTGGCTTGCGCCCCGTTTTCCTCCTGCAACACGCGGAAGACTTTAGAACTATCCAAGTCATACGCAGCGCCCCCACGCTGACCTAGTTCGTCCCTGCCACTTACGTAATCATCGTCGAGATCATAGAACTGGGCACGTGACATGATGTGGGGCATCCTGATAGTCTTATGCCTGCGATTCTTCTTCGGCTTTACATCGTCCCAAAGCCCGCAATGCAGCGCTGCTTCGATCTTACGCTCATCGACTCCTAGCGCACGGACAGGTCCGGACACTGGTCGCGATTGGGTAATCAGCGCAGACGACTGTGAATTCACATCGGGCTTCTTCACCGCCAACTTCCCGCCTTTTCGCGCCCATTTCTCGTAGTCATAGATGACAGACTTTTCTTTGTTTCTGAGGAGCGATGAGAGGTAGATTCGGTCGAGTGTTGTCTTGGTTTCTTTTATCTTATGGAAGAATTCTCCTCGGAAGTCTTCATCTTGTCCAGCCACGCCGTGGGTGCAAGGTGGGGCAAGCGACGGCAGGGACCAGGTGAAGTTGATCGGATCAGCGGCGAGTGGCATCTGGAGAAATTAGATGAAATGATAAAGAAGAAGCCACAGTTTTAGAATTAGCAATGCTACATCTCTTCATAAGTCAAACTCAATAAAAAAAAAAGTAATTACATTTTTTTTTTAATCAATGATTCTATTTTTAAGAGAGGGGTGTGTCCAACAAAGAAATTAACAAGAAATGCTTATATTATTCTGGACAATCCACGACTGCATATAAAAGAGAATTTTCTTTCAAACGTACGTTTTGCCCTGTAAATTTATCATCAATCGTTCAGCCATGGATTTGGTTCAACTAACTAGGTTAGAGTCCGATCGTTAACAGCAAACCAATACAGAACTTGATATAAGACCACTTAAACTTTTGACATGTGATAATTTTCCTGTGATGTATGCAAACTCAATCTCACTCATAACGCACTTGACCATTTGACTTTTTTTAGGCCAGATACATTTCCAGTAAATTTCATTATAGACGTCCCTCAATTTACAAGTTATATTACTTTTAAAATGAAGTAAGGGTACAGCAGAGGGTGTAATGGGATTGTTGTAAGCTGTAATGGAGTTTTAAAAGAAGTGTCCTTTTCATTTTTTTCTTGAAACCGCGGTTTTGCACTTCGATCAAAGAGCAAAAAGACCCAATAATATTCCAGATGTAAAATTCTTTGGTCAGATTTAATATCAACTACATTCACACAAACAAGGAAAGGGTTTATATTAAGAAAGGAATGGCATGAGTAAAATAATGCAAGGCAGATTAGTTCAATGCGGATAATATTATGGTTGGATTAAGAAAAAATATGGGGTTGGAAAATAAAAATTGGAAATGGTGTTCAAACTAAATCAAGGAGATGAAAATAAAAAATTATTTTCGAGTTGTAATACATTTTAGTAGCCGAGCATTTGCTTAGCGGTATAGTGGCTTTCCTCCATTTTTTTCACAAGAAAAGTGTTTCATCATTAGTAGTTTAATGGCATTGTTACTAATTCCGGTGTAATTTATACATGTACGGCTATCCAATAATAAATGACGCAAAAATCTTTGCTTGGTTGGAGTTTTTCCATTTCCTGAAAGATCTTTATTGCGTTGTGTTCTCATGCATGTAATGCTTATTATAATTATGGTTTATATTTGATATTTTGTTATTGTAGAAAAATATTACGTCATGGTGCAATATATGTTTGTTCTTATATAAATAAAATCCTTCAATAGGGAGCAATAAAATTAAAACTGTACGTCGCATTTACTAAACATAGGATACATTCAATTTAATAAATTGTTAAAATTAAACAGATTTTTGTATACTCAGTTTGCCCGCGGTTCATTTTGCTCTATCCTAAGCATTTAGCTTTTCATTCAATAATCCTTTAACTTTTGTAAGAAGTCACTTTAGAGGGTTATTTTTTTTTAAATCAGAAACCCAATGTGGTCATATAATTTAATGCCAACCAAGGCTCCATGACGTCTCGATAACCTTACACGACTTTTTGATATCTTTGAATAATCTTGTGTGCTTTATTTGCACGCTAAAATAAGAAGAAAAAAAATAAATTGCGTGCCAATTGAATTGAATCAAATCGACTATTTAACTGATCAAATATCGAACTCATAGATCATAAAAAATCCCTTCCGAATTGAATGATTTTGATCGGATGAAATATTGATGAAATTGGACGGGGAAACCATAGTCACAAAGTCACGAAATAGAATACTTCCTTGTATTTTGACGTTGAGAGCGCTATAACAATATTTCATCGTATCATGATTGAGTTTCCGTATTTCTGAGTATGACGGATCAGCATTGCATGTGTTCTAAATCCGGTTGAAAGAATTGATGCTGGAAATAGACCGGGATTTTTTTTTAAACTGGGTTGAGAAACTAGATAAATGTATTTAGTTAGCATTATCTTATGTTACTGTATCTGTTAAGTTTTGCAAAATAGGTGTCATGTAACGATGATCCTTATCGTGATTATAATTCGTGCAATGAAGGGGTACTGTTGCTAGATAGTAATGTGTTTTCAGTTGATGAAGAAAAATAAATGAAAGTTTGAGTAGAACTAAATAATCAGTTGAAAAATTATCAATTTGACACTAAAAAAAAATGCTAAAAAATTATTTAAAAAAACAAGGACTAAAACACTAAATATATTGTGCTATAATTCATTAAAACATACAACTTGAACTATCACTATCAACTATTGCTATCAACTTCTCAATTCAACTTTGGAAACGGTTTCTTGCAATCAACACAAACACTCGAATTATATGGTTTGTCGAAATGCACTTATCAATATACGCACCGAATAAAAATTATTCCAAAATGTAATTACTTCTAATAATATTCGTGAATATTTATATGATCATTATAGCATATTACTCTTACTAACTAAGTTATATTTCCTTGTGAAATAAACATCATCATCATCATCACCATCCTCCTAATCATCACCATTATTTTCACCGTCATCCTCGCCACTATCCTATATCATTACAAGCATCATCATTACCATCACCACCACCAGCATCATCATCACAAGCAGCAGCACCATCATCATCGTCATCTTCATCCTCATCATCAGCATCACTACCACCGTCATCGTCATCAACATCAGCACCATCATCAATCACCACCACCATCACCATCGTCATCATAACCATTACCATCAGCATTATCGTCACTACCATTATTACCATTATCATCATCATCATCATCATCATCATCATCATCATCGTCGTCCTCATCATCATTATCATTATCATCATCAACATCATCATCGTCATCATCATCACCATCATTATCATCATCATCATCGTCCTCATCATAATTATCATTATCATCATCAACATCATCATCGTCATCATCATCACCATCATTATCATCATCATTATTGTCCTTATCATCATTATCATCATCATCATCATCATCATCATCACATCGCAAAATTTCATTCCCAGCAGAGACTCACCTTGAATAATAACTTGAGAATCCAATTCAGATGAAAAGTTATCGAAAATGAACACTATCACTGGCCGCGAAGATCCATGGTAAGAAAGAAAAACAAGTCCAAGCAGAACCGACAAACAAAATCCGTGGTACAATCTAACCAACAATCTGTTGACGACGTCCAACTTTAGGAGAAGTTCAGAACTTCATCATGATATCGAGAAGGAAAAGTCACTTAAATGTTCAAAAGCAATATAAAAAATTGTTACAATGATATCTCCTAAGAGGAAAAGAGAATCAAACTGCTCATTCGGTTTCAGTCGATATTATTCAGTTCTTGAAATACCCAAAAGAAAAGTTTCACTGCCTCCTCCTGTTGATATAAGAGTCAACTGGTCATTCAGTCTTGTGAGACGCGATGGTCTGGCCAACCCTCTATTAAAAATTGAAAAGTAAAATAAAACCGCGAAGTTGTCAGTTTCGAAGGTAAAAGAGAATAGGTTTGTTGGGCATCTAAGGTTTGAAATGTTTGGAAATAAGTTGTCAGAGGAAACCATTATTTCTTTCATCAATATGACAAGTCAATCATTCCCTGGTCACTACATTACCACAACCCAAAATGTCAAGTTCTTTATCAAGATGCATTATCTCTTAACCAATCTATAATGAAAATGGTCTAATTGCCTATCGTTTTCAATGAAAAGGCGCGATTACACCAAACAGTTTTGTATCCAGTGGTATTGTTAAACAGTTACTGACATGTCAAAGGCATTGTGTGAGAGTGATTGGGTCGAAAGTGATCTCATTCTTACGTTTAAGCTCATTGTGGGATTAGTTAATCCGTCTTTTGTGTTTGATCTGCACAATGGGAACACGTACTTCAAGTTCATTATCATTGAATGGGATTTCCGAGAGAAACGGGGTTCTATTGAGGTGTCAAGTCCTCGTCAAGTTTATAGGGGAATTACACCCAGACAATAATGTACTGTCAGTAAAAGAAGAAAAATCAGATGAACAAACTGTGAAAATTGGAGAATCCGTTCAAAAGTTATGAATTTTCAAAGTCATCATTTCCACCTGTGCTGGGCATCCTTGAAATGGCATGCGTATAGCTAATTAGCATAATCTGTGATGTCATACATGGATAACTCCTCATTCACTTTGTATATAAATTCATTGAAAATGGATCAATATCATATTTCAAATGAGGAATCAACCCCGTTATTTCTGGAATGCTTGCAGAATTGATGTGGCTATAATATATTTAATCGAAGAAACAAAATTTTGTCTACTTTTCTGGAAAAAGAGGAAAATGTGAAATTTCGTGTACAAAGCGAATGGAGAGTTCTCCATGTTGGCAGCCATGTTGTGCCTGTGCATTTGCCAATTTAAGGAGCCCATGAGGGGTGTAAATCAAAACTTTAAAAATTCATAACTTTTGAATGGATTATCCGATTTTGCTCAAATTTTCAGAGTTTGTTCATCTTATTTTTCTCCATTCAATGATAGCAATTTAATCTCTGAGTGTAGTTCCCCTTTAACGAACTGTTTTTGCACTTGCTTTAGTTTCTTGTCTCTCTTCCGAAAGTTACAGGTAGGCAAGCGAAGAACATTTCTTTCTCTCCAGCTTATCATTTCTGCTTTTTCTGTTCTTCTTTCGTTCTTCATTCCGTTTCACTGTCTTATTTGATTTTTTTTCGAAAATTCTTTCTTTTTTCTTTTGTTTTTCCTTCTCCTCCTTATTTTTTTTTCTTCTTCTTTTCACAATTTTCCATTATTTCTTTTTGAATTCTTTTTATCTGGTCCCATGTCAGAAGCTGGAGCGCAAAAGGGTGGCGAAGTTACATTTTTCACAAAGTTGGTAACAAAAAGATGTCCTAACTCGCAACCTCTGATCCTAATAACCCAGTTGATGTCTCATTTTAAAGATAATTAAACGGACAAAAAGTGTGAGAAAGACTGTGGCAAACAAAGTTGAAACAAAAAAAGTGGCAGCAACCAATGTGGTAAGTGGTAGGGGGTGGTGGGGCAGGTGGAGAATATAATTAAGTGAATAACAATACAAATGATAAAATCTTAAGAAAGTTGATAAATAAATAAAACAAATAGATAGATATATGAATGAATACTGATAGATAAATAAATGAAAAAACAACAACAATTGATAAGCGCATTAAACCAATCAGGTTTCCTTTATCATATCTTTCCGTTGTCATAAGCCCTTTTTTTTTCGCAATTTGCATTCTCCAGCTTGCGTTTATTTTTCTTCCATATCCTCTTCCTCTTTCGTCGTATATAATACAATATATTTTTTTTCAGGTAGTACGAGAGGGGTGGTTAAGGGGCTCAGGTCCTCTTCCATTTTTAATATTGCTATTTTTATTTGTCTTTTCAAGCTGCGGCGGTGTTCTACTCCCCACTCTTTGAAAGAGTGGGTTTGTTTGGTCGGCATTTATTAAAACTTACACTCCTTTCCCCCATTCTCTCTCTCTCTCTCTCTCTCTCTCTCTCTCTCTCTCTCTCTCTCTCTCTCTCTCTCTCTCTAAAATCTAATTTGTTAAAGTTATGTACTAGTATAGCCCAATATGCGAAGTCCATGTAATGATTCCCTTTTTCAGTTTCCTATTCACAACTGCTTATTGTTTGAGTATGCAGAAGTCATTAAAACGATTTTGAATGTATACGAATTTGCAATCGTTATGTTTGCATACAAACACTAGAGCATGATTATTAGTTTCAAAGAGCATACAATAATTATTAAAATGCAATAAAAAAAAAACAGCGTGAGGAATGTTACTGTGCTTTTCATGAACGATGATAATTATGAATGTCACACTAAAAAAGGAGTGAAAACGTCAAAATTTATACAAATCCCAGTCAAAGTCTTTTTTTAAGTAATCACTGCTTCTCCTGTGAATAATTTTCACTTATTTTATATCAGAATATATTGCCCCTATTCATTATTCTGGAGGTTTATACAGTCAAACCTGTCTATAGTGGCCACTGTCTATAGTGACCACCTGTCTATAGTGGCCATTTAAATCGATTCCCTCCAGGTGAAAGTGCATGTTATAGAACCTGTCTTTAGAGGCCACCTGTCTACAGTGGCCAAATGTTCTGTTTCCACTGGGGTGGCCTTTGTAGACAGGTTTCACTGTAGTTCCCAAAGTGTGGTGTTTTCAGGTCCATAACTGGATTCCACTTGAACACGTTGGATTTATTTATCAATTAAAAAAATACAATATGAACAATGTAAAGCAATATGTAAAATCTCGATAGAATTAATCCACGAAAGCTCGAAAGCTTATATACAATGCAGTCCTTTACAAATATGTATCTTCAGATGCATGTATACTAAAACGAAATGAATATGAATAAACTCACACACACATGTTAAAACAAAACAAAAACCAAAAAATAGGATGGGGTTGTTTGAAAAGTTTTTCTGACAAGCAGAAAATAAAAACAAAAAGTGAAAAAAAGAGGCTGGCTTATTTTTTTCGCCCCTTTCGCCTTTATTTTGTTCTTTTTACAAATTTTCACTGGACGCCCGCCCCTTCCGACCCCAGCTACGTGCGTGCAAAATAAAGGTCTGTTATTCTGGATGCTTATATCAACGTCTCATGATGATCGTTTTTTTTTTCCAAAGGATTGTTTTTCTGAAAATAAAGAAAGGTTAGGTATCATAAGAAAATGAAAAAATAAACACCCCACCAAAGTGCATATTGTTATCATTCCGAGTTTTGAGAGTCATCAAGTAAGATAAAACGATGAGTAAACATTTAAATATGTTTCGTTCATTCAAAAGGTTTGATAATCTGAAAAATGTTCAGAAAATGAAAATGAAACAAAGCCCTGTTGGGGTGTTATTCTGCAAGATTAATTGCCTGAAAGCAAAATTGTATACGGACAAATTCGAAATGTTACCACATTCTTTTTTTAACAGCGAGGAGTAAAAAAAAACAAGGTGGCGAATTGTGGCGCGAGGGGTTAGTTCTAGCGACTATATGTCTTGCAATGCATCTAGGTCTTATGCATACTCTTTTTTGTATCCCCTAAATTTGAAATGTCACACAATGTTGTAATATTTTCCAAAATAGAGATTAAAATAATTTTTGAAGATTTCGAAATAGGGGCGTTGTTATCTACCGTAGATAACTGCACGTGTACGCCTCCCCTTTCGCTCCTTTCACGCATGCGTACACTTATAATAACATTAAGCCAATATGGCCGCTGTGTAGCCAATCGATTTGGATACGGAACTTGGAATAAATTATCGTATTATTCGACTTTTGGACATATATTCAGCTTGTTCTAGGGTGAGTCTTATTCATGTAATGTCTATACATGCCTATGTATTGTGAAGTTGCATAAAACGATGGTTATTTGGGTGATTTTATCAAATATATTTTCCGTTTCGGGCTTGGTTCTGCAGAAGTCATTCATTCCGTGACCTGACGTGCACTGGCCGCTGATCCGAGCGGACAGCCGTGTCGAATGCACAGCGGTGCAGCGGGGATGTGATGACTGTGTTGGTCTGTGTTCCGTGTCCTGTGAGTGTGACTGTGTGTTTTTGACTTTGTAGTTCAGCATTCATGGTCACCTGCTGAGTCGAACCGAGTTTTAAACTGGATGAGATGGCAGTTGTCTTATAAAATTACGAGTGAGTTTTATTTACTCAGATTATATTGCAGGGCAAACTTGGGCTGGTGATTCAGCGGCTGGTCAGTGTTTTGTTTGTTCACAAAAAAAAATATCATGTAACGTTTGTTGATTAGTTCTGTTTATGCACACACACAAAAAAAAAAATTATGAAGGAGCCTACACAAGTACACATTTGCTGAGAATTTTGCAGAGACTGGTAGAGTAGTAAAAATCGCCAGAAAATATGCGAGCATGTTGGGCAAACCCGGAGATTAGTGCCCAGATTGCGTGTGCGTGTCACATAAAAATTGCAAACATCGGCGGCAGAAGTCCAAAATACACACAGGTAACCATCCACAAAACAAGCCCAAAAGCATTGTTAAGTACATTCAATAAACAGAATAATGGTTTTAAATGTTATTTTCTTTCCCTTCTTTCCATATTTCAAGAAATTCGTTGAAATTCAATTGATTTTTACGTAAAAAGTGGAAACTTGAACCAACTTTACAAATGTTTGGTCGAAATCTGGTACATTAATCATTGCTGACGCACGACCGCGCGCTTATCGCGCGCATCTGGGCACTAATCTCCGAGTTTGCCGCATGTTAAAGCGCAGTGATTATGGCAAATATGGCTGGGCTCTCAGTCTCACAAAATGATTTTTTGAGGATGATTTTTTTGCTCAATCAACAATGTTCTTCAAAATCTACTATAATCTTGTCAATATTCCACTTCCTGGTACCATCATTCCAGCTCCCTTCATCGGTAGGAAAGACCATCCACATAAACTCACTATACCTGATGCCTCAGTGGATACTTTCAAGTACTCCTTCTATCCTCGCACCGTTCGAACCTGAAACAGACTTCCCTACACAGCTCTCCGAACACCCTCACTCATCACCTTCCAGGCGGCTGCCTTCCCAGCAATCAGAACTCTGCAGCCTCCTGTTGGTTTTCGGTTAATCTAAACCAAAAAGCCATGTTTTTACAAGTTTGCACCCATCACCTTTTATTGTAAATATCATTGATGCATCACTGACAGCCATGACTGCACATCAATCACATTCCAGTTTAGCTTACGGACGAGCTGCAAGAGGAATTATCTATTCAAGATTCAAGATTGCACCTGACCAGGCAAAAATGGTATTAATTTTGATAGAAATATATTGGTGAATCCTGTTACTGTACATTTCATTATTTGTGCCTTTACAGTTCATATGCTAAGCATGCTGGAATATCTTTCTAGGACACAGAGTGATACAAGTAAATCGCTTCCGGTACTCGGAAAACTACCCATCATGCTCTCTGATATGAAAAACTGTCAAGTCATGTACACTGATCTACCGGACATGGCAACATATTTCAGCTATTTACAATCATGAAAATACACTGAAATATTTTTAGATCTCATCATGATTCCAAACACCCATATTTCGCCATAATTGATGCGCATATTTCTGTATGTGCATGATTTCAATACAGATCAGTTATAACGGCGGTATTACCTCCATGTAGTAACAAATAGCTCTCTTGAATAGATTTTTAATTCTTCTTTATTACTTTGTCACTACTCCAGAGAGCTCTGGAGAAGACATGATAGATATCGCCTGTGTAGCACTAGAATCAATGATCTTAAATCCCCCGAAAATCACCCTGTCTAAATCCCATATCCAAATTTTATATGGCTTGGAACTTTGATAAAGTTCCAGCCCACCATTTCCCCCACAAAATTGAATGAATGGAACCAACCTTGACTCAAAAGTGAGATTTTATCTTCCTCTTGACATGGAATAGACAGATACACATGTAGCTGTTGACAGTCCTATTTGAGTGATAACGGACAACACCGACTTCCATTGTAAATATCTGGAACGGGGCAAATGAGGAAGGTTTTCACAATTGAAAAAGTATTGGAAAACCCATGGGAATATGAAATTCTTTTTAGTGTTGGTGTCAGTGAACTATGAAATGAATGAGTATCCACATAGGTCAGACATATGGGAAAGACACTGTATGGAGGTGGCCTACATACATTTGTACACATGTATATGTTGACATTGTCCTTCAGCAGGCCTTTTGTTTACTAGGCATTCAGGCAGCCAGTTACAATGTGTAATAATAATAATAGATGCAATTTATATAGCGCACGTATCCACTCTGCTGAGTGCTCAAGGCGCTTTACATTATTATTACCCCGGCTTTAGCCCGGCAGCCATTCACGGCGCACTTGGCATTTCAAAGAATAAATATTCCTGCCAGGTACCCATTCACCTGAGCACCTGGGTTGAGTGCAGCACAATGTGGATGAATTTCTTGCTGAAGGAAATTGACGCCATGGGTAGGATTCGAACCTACATGTACGACCCTCTAGTTGAAAGGCGAGAGTCACAACCACTACACCACGGCGCCCCTGTATAGACAGGCGGTTTCTGTGCTGTACAACCGTTTTCACTTTTAAAATGCATTAGAATTTGTAATTTATTGGTTCAAGCCTCGATTTAGTCTAAGGCAACCCAAGGCAATGAGCGCTCCCTTTGTTGGCCTTGTGGCCTTGTGTAAGCCCCGGTCACATACATGTAGGACTCGGGAAGCAACACGCAATGTCTGAAAGGCATCTATAGGTTAATCAAAGTCCATTGAAGGCCATGCCTCAGATGCCCTATCAATCAGCCCTACTAGTACTGTGATGCCCTCAGTGACCTTGAAGATTTTGGGTGCCTCTTTTTCATTTCTTATTGCTGCTGTACAATGTGCCCTTTTAAAAAAGTGGCCGTGCCCTAAAAATATTGACATCAATCAGCCCCACTGTGATGTCCTCAATGACCTTGGAGATTTTGGGTGCCTCTTTTCCATTTCTCGTTGCCTCTGTAGTATGACCAATGTGCCCTTTTCGAAAAGTGGCCGTGCCCTAAAAATATTGACATCAATCAGCCCCACTGTGATGTCCTCAATGACCTTGGAGATTTTGGGCGCCTCTTTTCCATTTCTCATTGCTGCTGTAGTATAACAAATGTGCACTCACGAAAAGTGACCTTGCCCTAAAAATATTGAAATTTAAGGCCTATAGTTTTATATTATGCAAAGTTAATTGCATCTTCTCGACTTATGATTGCAAAGTTTATTATTAAGATTTTGAATTGTGATAGTATGTGTAGGAAAACAGCAAACTGTTGATGACGGACAAATCAAATAAGTACTTCATTCTGGATTATCCAAAATAATGTATTTTATTGGACCCAAACAACACTTCAATGTTGCCAATTTACATGTAGTTGAAAATGATCATTGGGTCAACGTAAACGACTGATATATTTTTGCACTGGCTATTTTGAATGGATGTGCATAATATTTAAAGTGTATAATTCTATACATTTTTTGTATATAAAGCAAACTTCTATCATTCTCTTGACTCTTGCATATTTTAAGGTGTCATATACTTTAGAATGTTACTTTTGTATAATTGCTGACATAAACTTCTCAACCAATTCAGGAAAGAAATTATACGGAGGTGAGGTCAAAATCAATCCTCAAATTTGCAGCCTAAAAAGGAAGCAAGAGAAATACATGTACAATGTACTGCTATAATTTGGTAAATTTTTTGCATGCAGACAATACTAGTACGTACAATATGCTAACGTATATGGTCTGGTTTCATTCATTGGGAATATAATAGCATGAAACCTGGTCAAAGTTTCCATATTATCAATGCTAATTTAGTTATTGATTAGTACAGAACTACATGTACATGTATACCATCTTGTATTACAGTGTATTGTGTTTCTACATTAATCTAGTCTTTTTATTGGTTTGTCTTCAAAACATTACAAAGTTCTTGATCCTAAGTTATTAAAAAAACAAGAATATTCAGTTTCATACACATGGCATTGATGAAGAATTGGATTGACTGTATAATGGGGAAATATATTCATTAATTTGTTGGCAAGACTGCGCTAATCTTCCCAATTGGCGTGTTAATTCATGTGTTAATTTCATTGCCAATAAAGCCAGACGGTTTGTAGTGAGCAAATTAAAACAAAGTCCTGTGTACAGTACTGTACATGTACAGTGTACACGCAGAAATGTGTTTGATTGTGAGTCATTAGTCCAGTGTAAATTGATATTTTGAGCATCACAATTTTCTGTGCATTGAACAGTACAAATTCGGACTTGTGTTTAGTGTCAGTAATCTTGTGAAAAATGAAAATATTACCCCCCAAAAATCCCTTATGGCGGCGTCTAATCTGGAATGTATACAATGCATCATGATACATGTAGTCTGCCAGAACAGACCATTGGGTTTCGTTGTGCGCATACACAGACTCAGAGAGTGATACAGGGTATGCATTGTGTGTCTGTATGCTCTCCCCAAGGGTAGAGCAATGCATACCCTGTATCATGCTCTGCGCACGCTCACACCGAAAGTCTAGGGTATGTGCTTTCAAACTAGCATCATGACTACATTATGGAGAACTCTAGACTAATATAAAATTTCTATGGAACATTCTTACTGATAGATTTTTAATTTCTGCAAAATGGAAACAAACAAAAATAGATAATTTGCACAAGTTAATGGTTTGTTTAGACTTTACCTGTAAAAGTGCAAAGTACTTATATTTTGCACTACCTAAATTGAAAAACAATTTGCTATTATTTCCTGTAGACTCTTTATTTTCAACCATGGATGTCAATATAAGTGTAAACAAACTCGGAAGGGTCATTTTTGCCCTTTGAGCGCTCTCACCTGTGTGCATACATGTACATGTACATGTACAGTAAATGTAAGTTCAGTTCGTATAAACATTCTCTGAACTAATAATCTCTGCAAGTACTGTTCTCTACAAGTTCATTTATAGGCCAAAACATGTACCGATACTGTCCATGTTTCCATTGTCCTACGGTACACTTTTAATAAACTTTGCTAAATCGGATCATCCGGCTGAGAAGAAAGTATTTTGAATAATTGAAATAAAAGTCTAAACCATATTGAATGAAATGAATTAATTTTCAATTGTTTTCTTATGTAACTTTGCATAGTAAATACACAGTACATGTACTGTAGGAGGAAAAGTCACCTACAGTGTATTTATCACACTGTACATGTACATGTACGTTGTAGTTTGCACAGAACATAGCATTGTCAGGTAGATTTGCAAGTTATTGTGGAATCAATGCAATCTTGGCATTGAATCCTTCGACTGGGTGTCAAAATGTAATCATTTACATCAAAGCAAGTTTTTAGCCAAACATGATTATCAGCTCTCTGTGTCAGTTGTCATTAGTTGATCAGAAGGTTAGAGCTTTATTGAAATTAATTTGGATTGTAATCAATTATGATTTATAATACTCTTTGCCAAATATTGAACAGAACATTTTCATTTACTTTTAAAGGTATGTTTTATATTGTGCCTTCATTTATTTACAAGTTTTGGAAGACGGTGCAATATTTCTTTGGATCTTATCAATTTTTCTTGAAAGGACTTTCACAGGAGGTAATCATTCTTCTGATTAATTAATAGCCATATTTTTTATACAGTGGAACCTAGTTATAAAGAGGTCGGATATAGCGAGATACCTGTTATAACAAGGTAATTTTATTAGTCCCAGCTCGTTATATTTTTTTGTTTTTTTACCCTGATATAGTGAGGAACCTGATATAACAAGGTAATTTTCATGGTCCCAAGGACCTCGTTATATAGAGGTTTCACTGTAATATGACGTGACTGCCT
>BQKZ01002434.1:12919-35060 GCA_036244855.1 Temnopleurus reevesii
TGTGTACCATGAATGAAATGAAAATTCATTTGTAAATTCGATAAAAACTTAGAATATTACTAATGTTCATGTTGATGATGGCAGCCATTTTGAAAATGGCCGCCATTTTTGTTCCAGGCCGATACAGAGATGCCCTCACTTCTAAAATTTATCAAATAGACATAATCAACATTTGTGCCAAATTTCATGCTTGTTTCATAAAACCCACTATCATTTCACATATCTCTCTAGCTATTGTAGCTATATCGGGATTTATTTGTCTTCATACATACTCTTGCACAACATTACTTCTTGACAACACGGATGATATTTAGGAGTATCAAACATTTTAAGAGACAGAACATTTTTTTCTTTGTCGGGTCCGATTTAAAGAGTCCCCACTGTCAACAAGACGGGGGATTATCACATGGACAACTGAAATGACTTGCTGTGCATTTTGCAAAATGGGCAAATATTCAGTCAAAACTGGTTTTTATCGCTTATACCCATATAACCACCCTCATATCTCACTACACCACTATTATGATCACACTGCTCATAACTAACATCATCATCACCATCTTTGGACATCATTATCATGATCATCGGCATCATTATCATCATCATCATGGTCAACATCACCACCAACAAGATTATAATCGTTCCCATCATCATTATCATCATCATCAACATCATCCTTATAATCATAGCCATCATCATCAGAATCAATTGCACAGATGCCAACATGAGCCAGTAGAAATTGGTAATAATTTTGGAACAAATCAATAATCTTTACATATTTCACATTGAAGTGGATGGTGCTTATGTTGCAAAAATTAGTAATCTTGAACAGGTTTTACACAAAAATTGACAAATCTGTGGCCAAAATTGTTAGTGATTACTAAAAATTAGGAATACATCTGTAGTTTGCAGCTATGCAATTGGTTCAGGCTACTCAAATACACTTCTCAATTAGAAGAGTGTACTCAAGGTGTTTCCTATATTTTGGCTCAGTTGACCATTTGCATTTCCTTGCAACTATAGGCCTCTATGTGTGTTGCTTTTATGTGTGAATACCGGTACACAGACAGTAAACAATAGCTTTAAAGTGTTTCCCATTGCTTAGAGTCTACACAAAGCCTGTTAAATCACATCACTTCCATTCAGAACTAATGTAACAAATGAGCTAAATTAAAAAAATTACTGAGCACAGGCTTTTGCAAATGCATGACTAGGCCAAACACTGATGTATTTCATTCACTACACTCTAAAATTCTATTCATCCCAAATTTTGAAATAGGTGTACAAATAAGGCAAACCACAGATCATTTGCAGTTCTTGATAAACCCTCTCCAGGGCTTCTTTTATTGACAGGAGAGCAATGTGCAGATGTTTCTGGCTTTAATTATGGCAAAATGGAATATAAATAGATATGCATAGATATACATCAATGCATGTAGGTTTGAAAATGTACAGAACTTTGGGTTGAAACAAGAAAGATGTTAAATACACAGGACATTCAAGGAAATCCTTTTCAATATGCTGGAATTTTGTGTTGTTGTTGAATGCAAAAAAGTGGTCAACAAGAATTTGAGTTGAACAAATTTTTACAGATATCCTTATATTCCACTTTGCCATTTACAATATGCCATTCAAATTCACGATACGCAAATCCCAACAAACTAATTCACAGATGGAACTGGATCAAGATCCCCATCTCACCATATGCTCATCCCTCAGCATGTGGTGAAGTATTAACAGGCAGCCTAAGAGCTGATAGCCCAGTCGTTGGAGGCAGCAGCACCACCCCATTCCTCGGTGGACCAGTCCTGGGTGGGAGCAGGAGGCTGAGCAGCTGTTGGAGCTGCAGCTGGAGCATCAGCAGCAGCCCAGTCCTCAGACACACCGAATGGTGGGGGAGGTCCAGTTGGAGCCACCTTAGGGGTCTCAGCCGCCCACTGGAAGGATAAGAGAGAGAGAATACAAGGAATTAGACTAGCATCAATGCAATTTGACAACGTATGACAAGAGAGGGTGGAGCTTTGTATATGCAAAATGAAATATCTTGGGAAAACAGAAATCTGGTTAACTCTGGAAAAAAAGACCCTTACAATTTTAATTTCAAGAGAAATCTTGCTAATTCTACAGTACATGCACATCTCTATAACTTTGCATGATTCTTAATGACTGCTTGCACAAATAACAAATTGAATAGCATGTACACGAATCAAAGTATATATCTAGAAAGATATCAGAACAACTAGAGAGCCTCATAATATCATCCTAAGACTCCCCCCCCCCCCAAAAAAAAAAATCGCTTGAATGCCCCTCCAACCTTTAGAAATGGCCAAACCAGGGGGGGGGGGGGGGTTATATCTGTAACAACTTAAAAAGGTAAATAACACACATTTTGGACGATTTGTTCTGAAGCATCCCATCGACTTAAGCAATTACTTGACAATGACTAATTCACTCCAGCAGAGTTGACTTTACTTACATCAGTGACTTCTGGTGCTCCGACAACCGGTTGTTGTCCTGCAGCTGGTGCGACTGGGTCTGTGCCCCAATGCTCAGCGTACGGCTGGGCAGTGTCGGCTTCCTTCACAGCAGTAGCACGATCACGGGCTTCCTGTTCTTCCTTCTCAGCCTGATAAGATAAACACAGAAACATAAATTAGACTATCAACGTGGCTTATAGACTGGGTCTGTGCCCCACTGCTCGGCATACGGCTGGGTCGTGTCTGCTTCGTTCAAATCTTGAAAACAAGGACAACATCTGGTGAAAACTATAATACATGGAAATCTAGTACTGTATATAGGCCATCGCACACTACATGACTTTCCGCCTTGCGACATTGCGACTAATTTTGCAAATACTGAAAGATGTTGTAAAATGTCATCTTACGGCGAGGTACTCGATACTTGTATCTTGATGAAGTAGCATGTATTTCACCATGACACAAAGTATCATAGCGCGTTTCAGTATTTGGGGTTACACTAAAATTTTTGCTCAGTTTTTATTTTAGCGAATTTGGCAACCATAAATTTGCAAAAATATGTTATCAGTATAATCTTCATAAATTTCTGTCCAAAAATCTTTCGAAACGTTAAAGTAACTCACTAATGTGTCAACAGTTCTGAAAATCAGGGAATAATTTTCCTGGTATCACATTGAACTGTGCTATGCAATTTAGCAGGAATGAGGATTACTATACAAGGTATGTTTTGTTTAGCAAATTTTTAACATAGGAATGTACAGTAAATTATAGAAAATATTTCTTAACTGTCTGAAATTGCTATTCAAAAGAAAAGAGTAAAACTATTCCCTGAAAATGTATTTTCTCTTAAAAAAATTGGCTTGAAAGCGATGTTTACCTCTTCAGGATCCCTGTAGAAGTAGAGATCGACCATGACCTCCCAGGTGACATCACGGCTGATGGCGCCACGGAGACGGAGGACCTCTCTGGACAGCAGCCACCACATCAGACCGATGGAATGGATGCTTTTGTTGTTGCACGGGATGGCGATGTCCACGTGTCGGAGAGGGGAGTCCGTGTTGCACAGGGCAATGACGGGGATGTTCACGTACGAGGCCTCGGTGACTGGCTGGTGGTCGCAGCGGGGGTCGGTCACAATCAGGATGCGGGGCTCGCGGAAGGCAGCCTGGATCTGATTGGTGAAGGTACCGGGGGTGTAGCGGCCGGCGATGGGGGTGGCTCCGGTGTGGTGAGCGAACTTCAGCACAGCACGCTGGAAACATCGACAGAGATCAATAAGTTACATAGCCGTTGTTAAAGACAATCTCTGAAGCCTCTCAAAAAAATATCAAGTAAAATATTTACAGGGATTCTTCTTTAATTTCCTCCTAAAAAAGGGCCCAATAATACATTTTGTAAAGAGCATTTTTTCCAAGCTCAAGAGGGATTGAAAAAGGCCTGCAGACAATGATTCAATCAGCTAAGCTAAAATTTTGAAAGTAAACTCAAACTCAAAACATTACATTCAATTAGCAAAAGATGGGCAAAAGTTTAACACGTATTCAAGTACAACTTTTGTGCTCAAAGTTGGCAACAACAAATGCATTTATCAATTACATTGACCTTGACAAATTCAGTTTTCCACATAAAAAAATAAGGCGTTGTTATATCATCCAAACTGATGGTACATTTGCACAAATATAATCAGAAATAATAATTATGATAATGTTGATTTTTCATAGAGCTCCTCATACATACCATTACGGTTGTTCAAATCAGAGAGCATGATGGGACATCTATCTAGTACATAAGTGATTTCGCGAAGTGTAAACAGCACAAAAACACAGGTGTACTAGAAAGATATCCCGACATGCTTCGCATTGGAAAATAACCGTAAAGGCACGAATTCTGCTCAGAATATTTGCGCCACAGCAGGGAGCAGATAGCTTACCTGACCGTACGGGCGAGAAGAGATGACACAGATGTCAGCTGGGTTCTCAATGGCAACGATGATACGAGCAGCCATCAGAAGCTTCTCCCATGTCTTCCTTAGGTTGAAGATGTAGGTTCCTGTTAGAATAAGACAAAAAGAAATCAAGTACAGATTATTACATATTCTGCCTTCTTCACTAAATAGGTATGTAATAGGCAAGAAAACAAGCCTGCTCATAAGATTCTAAAATAATCTCTACATCAGAATTAATAAATTCAACTTTGAGAGTTTGGGAATTGGAGAAAACTATCAACCATATTTTATACTTATGAAGTTTTAACTGCACCACTTTTCAGAATGTCTACTAGAGTGAGAAATATCTGACAATAGCTGCAAGCACTCATGTATGAACTTGATTATAGTGTCCTCTAACCCCCGAATGAACAAGCTTCTTATTTGAGAGTAACCTACCATTCCTTAGCCTAGCCCCCCCCCCCCCCCCCCCCCCCAAAAAAAAAAAATATATTGTCTGGATGTGGGAAAGTATTTTTTTCCTTTCAATTTTTCAAGCACAATTCATAAAGAAAGTAGGACTAGAGGAAAGCAGAGGGTATCCAAACATTTTTGGGGGGCTTACCATCTGGTTTGCGCTTGTAGATGTATGGAGCCATCTGGTGATCCATGTTGCTGGAACCAACGTGGGCTCCGGCAGCCAGAAACATATTTGATCTGTGTCCGATTGTTTTGCTTCTAATCAAAAACTATATTTTCCTGGCCAAGACCCTGCCACTAATAACCCTCTAACCCCTGAATAAACAAGCTTCCCTCTCTTTGAGAATGTTTGACCACCCCTTACCATCTGGTTTGCGCTTGTAGATGTATGGAGCCATCTGGTGGTCCATGTTGCTGGAACCGATGTGGGCTCCGGCAGCCAGAAACTTCTGCACATCATCCTCTTTGAGGGCGAGACATTCCAAACCTCCGGACATGTTGGTGCTGATCTAGTAAACGATGGTGATCAACCTGTGAATAGAAGAAAAATGGAATGACATATTTCAGAGAAACTGACTACTATTCAACGAACACATCTGCATGTAGTTTAAACTTCAGGATTCCCACTTAAAGGGAATTTGAGGCAAAAAGAAATCACTTGAATGGCTCCCACTCTTGTGTATTGCATCAAAGTGTTCGTAAGACTATACACGGTAATTGGATAGTGGTGCACAAATCGATCAACAAATGTTTGTTGTAGAATTGCACATGCCTGCATGTTATTCTGTTTATTTTTGCAATCATTGATTTCAATATTTTTGTTTTGAAGTGCAAACTCTTTTTGAAGGGAAAATATAGTGATTTATAGATAGATTACTGGTGCAAATACATGTACAGGAAGAGGAACTAACACTACAAAATTTCAAACATTGTGTCAAAAGTGATTTTAATTACATTTCATTCATGCAAGGAAAATTGCTTAAAATTAAAGGTCATATTGTTTGTTTAAGAAATTAAGGAACAAATTTGAAATTTAAATGATTATACTCTAAAACAGGGTGAACTTCTGCCCACTTTGGAAAGGTTTCTTGGTTGAATCTGGTGCAAAAATCATTCCCGCCGCACACGCAATGTCCATTTTTGGTTTGTACACAAATGGATTCATCGCAGGAGTTTGGCAGTTTGACCCTTGAATCCCAAGTTTACCAGTCTTTTCTTCTTTTACATCTTATCTATATGCTTGATAATACAAATTACAATGACTCAATAACCACCATTTAATCAGGCCCCGCCAACCCATGTACCAGTAGGCTATACGACAGCTCAAGGCAGCCACGTGCACACACACATTTACTCACTCTATTAACAAACACTGACCCACGCATGCAAAAATCTGCGACACTAAAAACTACATCGGAATAAAATGTGTTTAACGTCACATATACAACACAAATTACGCTAATTATAGACTATTTATTTGTAAAATATTTCAAAATACATAATTTTTCTTCTTATAATCTAAAATTTTAACTGTAAAACCATAATTTAGGGGATCTTTTTGGTGATAAATACGTACTTGTGTTCAAGCCGTATGGAGTTTTGGCGAAAAGGATATGCCAGGCGTGCGAATAGACAGCAGTCGTTTGCGCGCGCCAATTATGTGCTAAATTCAATAAATGCTAAACCAATATATTTTAGGCTATCTGCTGCATGCAGAAAGAGATGCCAACCAAGTCTAGAGGTGTACCTCCATAATGAATTCAATGCTTCCATGAATAAATGGCCGAGAGTATGGAAATTAAGAAGAAGATAAAGAAGAAGAAGAAGAAGAAGAAGAAGAAGATTGTTGGCTTCACAATCAGGCTCCCTTTTGCATGTTTCATTGAAAAAGCCATGGCGCCCCTAAAAAAAAATAAGAAAGGGAACGGGAAAAACGGAACACAGGGAAAACCTATTAAGCACCCATTAAATCTTTACCAATCTTTTAAAATGAATTGCTATTAAGACAACATATACTCAGTTATATATGAATTTTCACAATGACGGTTCTAATATGCTTGAAAGATTTGACAATTACAACATTATAGAATCGCAGATCTTTACTTTTGTGCAGAGACAGGATATTCTGTTCGCACTGCATTTTGCCTGTCCTCCTGGGGCCAGTTGCACGAAATGGTCTGATATAGCTATCCTCTTCATGCTAATGCGTTGTAAGTTCAAAATCCCAACTCCCTGGTAAGTTCTTGTGCCACCCTCTTAACGTAGTCGCAAATTTCTTTGTTGAGAGGGTGGCACAGGAAGTCAAGACGTCTTTTTTTTTTAGCAAGAATAAGATAGCTAAGACCATTTCAAGCAATCGGCCCTGGATGTGGGCTCAAGGTGTGTGTGTGTGTGTGTGGGGGGGGGGGGTGCAGATCGAAGAACAGATTATCCCATACAATTTTGTAACAAGAAAAATAAATGATATATATTTTTCATCATTTTTTTCGGCTTGTCAGCTCGGTGATGGAATGAAATGTACGAGTTCTCATTTCAATTTGTTTTTCTCAGCAAACTTTTGAAGGATGCGCTTGCCCACCCCCATAATTCTGGATATCTGCCTGGCATGCTCTTTAGCAAGAAGAGGAGGGTTGGAGAAAAAGTACATCCCTCTTGGCAAGTCAGGGGTCTGTACAACAATGGATGCCACTTGCATGACATGGTCTTGGCTACCCTCCTCTTGCTAATAAGACGTCTAAACTGTTTGTGTCACTCTCAGAACATAGACCTGTCAATGTCTGTGTTTAATAATAAGAGGATGGCAGAAAAGGTTAGGACGTCTTAGAAAGAAGAGGATAGCCAAGACCATTTCGTGCAATTGGCCTCTGGTTGCTAGCCTCATAAAAGCCAGCCAAATATCAAACTATTTTCCTATTATAGGGTTAACAAAATGATTTATGGAGAATCCTTTTGTGTGTATCTTGCTATTGTAAATGCTTGCATGAAGTTGTTCACTTGTCCAAAATCCGTTTTCCCTTCTGTTCCCTATGCGCAGAGATGCAAACCGTTCCAAAATACGTAAAGAAAGATCTAAACAAAATTTAGAGGAACGTGACAACAATGACCATACTCTTACCCATTCACTTGTATTAATAGCCTTGAATTCATATGAAAATACACCTCCTGCATATTGTGAATGCTTCGTTGAGGGTGCTGTCGAGCGGCTGCACTTACAGATTTTCACTCAAGTGTCTAGAGTTATTTATTCTTCAAATTATATTTCACATGTCTTTTTATAATGTATTATTTATGTTTTCCTCTGTGAATTGAAATCATAATTCAGATATTAGCTGCAACGACTTTTAATTAATAAACCATTTTATCTATATATATTCCAGAACAGTTGGCAGCTCTGACTCCAGATGCAACTGGCCCCTATCAATGTTCAAGAATAAAAAAAGACATCACACAAAATTTTTTAAGTTACCTACAAGTGATAGAGCTTTTAATTGATCCCTCTTGACATTTTTTCTACAAATAATCGTCAAAGAAAATTTCCTTTACAAAATATATAAATAAGTAATAGTAATCATGTGAAGAAACATCTGAATACGAGAATTTGTTATTTTACAATGGCTGACTGTACAATTTTCAGATTCCTTTATATATTGCAAACAGTACCATAAAATGATACTCACTTTGAAATTAAGGGACAGTGAAACTGGACAAAATACACAGGATCAAATTCAAGCCTTCACAGTGCCCATGGCACACAAAAGAAAATAGCTTCCCTGCTATTCGGCAAACAGGTGTGACATATGTTCTCCATTTCTTTGTACAATAACAAGGAATGGGGTTTCTTTAGTGTATTACAGTCATTGTGAAAGCTTGAATGAAGAATTGCTTATTTTGTCCACTTTCACTGTTGCTCTATTTCATGGTACAGCACATCAGTCATATTTCAATACTTGGTTCAGACTTTGAAATTGTGATTTGCAGGCTTTTCATATACAATTAGACCATAATCTCATTTACTCAAGAAAAATTGTATCATACATTGTAACATACATTAAATTTGATAATCAAACTCGAAATGAGCAATAAAGCTTTCCAGTGACACCCTTCCAAAGATGCAAGCCATTACAGAATATACATGGGGTCAAAATTAGAATGTGAATATCACAACAGCTGTACATTAGTGAGAGCAAACATGACAGCAATAAACATCGTCTCAACCATTCACTTGTAATGAAAGCCTTGAATTCATATGAAAATACATCTCATGTATATTCCAGAACGGTTGGCATCTCTGCCCTTTTAACACATGAGACAAGCAACATACATGTGAAGCAGTCTATGAAGAAATGTCACATTCACATGCACATATTTCTCAATGTATTGTTCTCCAATACAGCCCTCTTTCGATATCAAAATAAGCTTCAGTTTATTTTGGAGCAAGTCATTGACGTGTTAACATCATTTGATATCTACATTAGTTCCACATAAAACACTAACCATACAGTTATTTGGTATTCTTTAAATAATTTCACTTCCAAAATAAGAAATAAGGTCATCAAGCTGGTGTATTATATACCAGCAAATGTCAAAAATGATGTAACTAGGTCCTCTGAAATATGAAAACGTTTGAGTGCATTTCAATTAGCATAAACATACTTCATTATCATATAAAGTTCATCTACTGAAACTGTAGAATACTGCCCTGAATTCACAAATATAGTTTCAAGTGTAAGGAAAGCCAATCGTGCCTAAGTTGACCTCGCATAGGCCAAATATCAATGCTTTTATTGGTAGTGTATTTCCTAATAATCCAAGTAATTGGAAACAAATTGACCAAAAAAATTATATTCTTTGGCAAAATTACCACATATGACTGATATGATATGAAGAATATTGACAATTTATATAACCATTGACTCTTTCTCTTCCATTCATCCTAACAAGTACACAATAATTTGATCCTTTTGAATATTACTGCCTATAAATAATTCTTGTATTAGAAAAAATATCATAATTTATTTATCTTACAGATCCTTCTATATCAGATAAAATAAAATACATTGCCATGCGGCTAGCAACTAATTTTCATCCGAGGCATAGCAATATACTTTAAGAGATAACTATACTTCTTCTTTAATACAAAACTGGTCATACTTTCTTGTTTCTCTGCAGTGGGTCTATTTCAGATGTATCTGCAACAAATGCTTCCTTTGTTAAATTATATTCTACACGCAACTTTGTTAAAAAAAACACAGAGAACTCCGACACCAAAGTAACCATGATCCTAACAAATCAACCCTTTTTTAATAGCTATTACTGCATTCAATACAGAAATCCAGGTCATATTATTATAATATGATCTAATATACATCTGATAGTCTCCTTCCTATAATAAGACAATAAACCCATTTTATTCATGTAGCAGAAAAATATCATTTTATAAACTTCACTGAGTCATACTAACAGAATACAAACATCTCTAAATAAACATTTATTGCAACCAAAATACAATGGGAGATCTTATATTAGAATATATGGACATATTTTAAAACAGGGACTTCTCCGGTATATTTTGGTGTTCTTGGAAGCTTTTAAAGCAAAGTGGAATCAATACTTCCGGTTGATAAACCTGATAAATTAAGATGCTAGGAGCCAAACATTGGAATGGTTGAAGGAATACCACTGAGTGACAAATATCAAATGCAATTGATATCAGAATAAATAAGAATAAGGAAATTGCTTTGAAAGCGTACACAGACAAAAACAGTATTATTTAACTTAAAATGCAATACTAAAACAAATATAAAAAGTATAAATTCTATTGTTGAAATCATACAGCACAACACAACATGAATAGAATGATCATTAATCATATATGGCTATAATTATAAATTTGTAAGAAGCAACTGATTAAGTGGAATGAATATGTCTTTCCCAAATGGCATCAGGACCTTTACAGAGCTATTTGCCAGTACGTAATTGGAATATCTATCGTTAATTAAAGAAGATATCGTTTGAAAAGTGCAGTCTATAGTTCATTAAAGAAAGACTAATCCATATTCATTATCAAATATGCAAAGCCATACACCAAAATAATTCTTCCTACGTCCTATCCTATTACATTGAATTTTAAAGAATGATTTCAGACAATTTGTGAACAAAATAGATGAACTACACGTAGCATCTACATGTACGCCATAAGGTCTATCTAAAAATGATGTGGATGAGCTTAGTTTGCCTGAAATAAGAGGTCATTTCACGAACATTCACTAAAACAGAATTGAACGTTGTAAGAGCCATCTATGTGTGACTTCCTCTGTATGGCTTTAGACTGTGTATAAGAATACTGATGGAGAAAAATTTTTCCTTCAAGATCAGGGTTTCATTAACCCCACACACTCTAATGGTTCTGGATTTATGATGAGATGATCATCCCTCATTTCATATCCTCCCCTTCAAGCTCAGTAGCCAGGTCCTTCACTTCATTGGCACTCACTTCCTGGAAGCTGCTACCACTAGAATATGAGGGGTGGAAAAGCAGAAGATTGAATGAAGCAAATAATCAATAAAAAGCTCTTGATTCCAATTTCCTCGTCTGGAAACCCAGAATACTGAACACTGTATGTAATATTGATGCAAAGATATCAATCAAATTCAATTTTTTATACAAAAATGTATGAAAAAGTAAAATCTTAGTCAAAGTATATTAAAGTGGAATGAAACCCTGGAATTAATTTGATATCAGTCGATAAAGAAAAATGTGATAATCAAACTGTGAAAATTTGAGCTTAATTGGACAGTCCGTTCAAAAGTTACGAATTTTCAAAGTTTCAATTATCCCATGTCATGGGGATCCTTGAATTGGCAACGCTTAACAAATCTATGACGATATGCGGACAACTCTCCATTTATTTTGTACATGATTTTTTATAATTATGGAATTTGATTGAATATACCATAACTATTCAACATTATTCTTCCAACAATACTTGAAGAATTATCCAACACCTATAATACTGACGAGAAAAGGGAAAATTTTGTCCACTTTTCTGAAAAAAGAAGAAATTGTTAAATTTTGTGTACATAATAAATGGAGTGCTGTCCACAAAAACGTCACAGATTTGAACGTAGACGACTAATAATTGGTCGGCGTTGCCGACTCAAGGATTCCCATGACGGGACATTCACTATAACTTTGTAAATTCATAACTTTTGAATGGATCGTCGGATTATGCTCAAATTTTCACAGTTGGTTCATTTTATTTTTCTCCATCTACTGAGAGAATATAAAATGCAGGGTTTCGTTCTTCTTTAATCTCCAGCACTACAGTTGTACTCCAAATTGCATGATGATCAAAGGGACTTAACGTTGGGAGGAAATGGAAAAATCATGATGGGACAATAAAGTACATCATTTGAGAGATTTCAGAGGATCTAAGTTGAGATCAATATCAAAGAAGTCTTTGGGATGAAGAGAGAATCATCCAATGTAACAAAAATAACATCTCCTAAAATCTAATGATGTCTGCCACCGAAAATATTTAAGAAACAGGTATCATAGTCACATTATTAAAAATAGTTAAGGGTCAATTTTTAATTGATAAACTACACAGTAATTTACTTTTGCATAATGTGAAGTGAAGCAAAGACGTTGGAAATGTGTTTGATAACATGCATTACAATTGTATTTGGGGTATATCCAGAAATATAGAGCCTACTTTGAGAATAACATACACATTTACCAGTGATCCCTGACTTCTTTTGGTGGAGTGCATATTGATGTAGATATAACTATACTATTGCTTGAATGTTAAATTGAAATTTTCCTGACGAAACAACTTGATCATAAAGCGAAGAAAGCTAAGAATTTTTACCGAACAGGGGCCGTAACATAAAGGGATACAATTGATTTTGTAATTACTTGCATCTCCTTGCTACACATTTTGCCGTAGACTTACAATTAATATTCATCGTAAGTTTAATTGCATCTTTTATGCTACAGGCCCCAGAACTGTTTGTGCCTATTAAAATCTCCAGCTACTTGATATGTGTGCAGGAAAAAATAGTCTTCGTAAACCAGCTATATTATAGGTGCTAATGTCAAACAGATAATTGATGAATATTGCAGCAAAAGAACAAAAACAAAAAAATGTCTGGAGGGACATACAAATACATTACAGTTTTGTAAGGTATAAAAGCATGACAAGGGTTCAACACACAAGTACATGTATACGTGATTACATGTATTTCAGATTTAGCCCCCCCCCCCCCCCCCCCCAACAAAAAAGTTTCGGGTCTGGCCATTTCAATAGGGTCGGTCAGTTGAGGGTATCCAAGAGGGCAAGGTGCCTAAACCATATCTGGAATGGTCTATTATGATCCCAATGAAGCAATCTCTTCTTGAAGTCTGAGGGAGGTTGGGGAGGAAATGCTTCCGATATGTGATGCAATATCTACACGAACATTCTACATAAAATTCATAGGAATCACAGAAAACTAATTTGTAAACTATGGGTCAAACTGAAGTACAACATAGGGTCAGAACCAATTCAAGATCACAAGAGTTGCAAAGAACAGTGTTTTTGGAAACTACTTGAGATGAAAGAACAAATGGAGCTCAAACGCAACAATGAAATCAAGCAAGTAAGTGATCAACATACTAAAAGGAGAAAGTGATGTGACATTGGTGAAGAAAAAACAGTGGCACTTGAGAATCACAGCGGGGGAAGAGTCATTACTATTTCTAATCAAGAGATCCACTTTTGTTGCAGACAGAGGGGTACGGTAACAAGCAGAAGATAAGTTACCAGGTAAACAATACAGAAGCTCCATTGATACACTACAGAGGGGGTACACTGACAGTCCTGCAGACTGCGAGTGGGCACGTTAGTGTTTCACCAAGTTACAAAAGTACCAGTTCTTGTGCTGAATGATCAAGAATCTTACACATTTTACACTTGTTAATGTTGTCCAATCTTTCTTTAATAAAGTCTTGCATAACTTTAAGAACATTTTGGTGAAACACCGCCAGGTCTGCCAGAATATAGCCCACCTTCAAGCTGCAATACAATGAATCAAGAATGTAACAGGCAGTGGCAAATGGTGTGGATGTGACTCTAGCATGTGATAGAAAGGGGCAACAGTTGTGTGATGATGCAAGAGGATAATGATGCTGTCCACAAGAACGATAGCTACCTAACTACACATCAAACAAGGAAGGGAGAACAAGAACAACATAATGGAGTGCCAAGGTAAGACTGTGACAGGATCGAATTTCCAAGAAAAACTCACAAAAGCCTGAAGAATCCTACCAGTGCATCATCAACAAATAGAAAGAAATAAAACAACTGACTACTGAATAATGTAATCCATCAAACCAGGGAATTGTGAGGGGAGAAACAGACTGTGTAAAATAATCATCAGGTTACAAAAGGCAACAGGGCAAGAATGAGTAATAACACCTCAAATGTGTGAAATTAGCGTGGGACCGCTGTAAACCAGGAATTTTGCCAAAGTATTGCAGAACATCATAATGACACAAGGTCATGAAGTATCATTAAACATATGAAGACATCTGGGAGGTGTTTCACAAAGATAAGAAAGACTTTACGCACAACTTTACGTTCGACTGGTATCCCTTCCTGTGCTGAATGCGCGCAATATTATGAATGATTACGCGCAAGAAGGGATACCAGTCGAACGTAAAGTCGTGCGTAAAATTTTTCTTATCTTGGTGAAACACCTCCCAGGTTTTATTGATATTGACTGCTGGTGAAATTCAGTGGTTAAATGCCTGATCAAATTTCTGGTTTACAGGAGTAAAGGAATGTGATGAGGTGCAGGGATCAATCCAATATCAGAAACAGTGCCGGGGAAAGAATCACAAAAGCAAAAAAGGCATGATGACAAGAAATTACCTTTTGGCACTGATTCTATTTGAATACAAGTTTAGATTTGATACGGAGCTATTTCATGAAGACACTGTCATCGCTATCGTACTCGACAGCTTGGGAACCAGCCATGGAAGAGAGTATGGAGTTTGAAAGGTCGACTTTGGCAAACACGTTGGCCGGAGGAGTGGCTTTCTTCAACATCAAGCCATTTTGAATTCTGGTTGTTTTATTGCAGGCATGGGTGAACAAAATAACAGAAAATTACAAGGGAACAGGTTGATTTTATCTCCAATTGATCTAACTTAGCAGGCCATAATTATTAGTAATAAAGAAAAACATGTATGTAGGGGAAAACAAGAGCTCGAGAAAGAGTAAAAAGACAGACAGGCAAAAAATCAGACTGTGCAGTCTTACAAGTTAGGGATGTGTTTTAAGAAGCTACAAATGATTCTATGTATGAATAGTGACCCTTTCCTGCACTCAATGATAAAACCACTATGTCACTGATTGAGCATCAGAGAAATGGTCACTTGCTGCCCATTTATTCGTGTGTAGTTCTCTGAACAGCGTTATGATATACAACCCTGATACCGGTACCTGTTTCATAAAATATTTTGTAGAGGTATGCAGAACTGGTGACCCTTCCTCAGGTGCCAACTAAGTCATAGGGAATATCATCGAGTGCAGGAAAGGGTCATCAGTCATGAGTAGAGTCACGTGTACCTCTACAGACAGTTTTACGAAACAGGCGCCTTGGCTGATGCAATACTTTTTTGAAATTAAAGATATTTACACTCAGTGCCGCACACGTTAGTTTAATCTAACTATAAGAGCATAAATGGCCTTTTAAATTAAGCCCTTATCCTGCATGACATCATGCTTTTAAATAAACTAGTAGAAAGTCCTGGATTATTCAGATGAACATAAAAAGATCAAAAGTGGAGAATTACTTGAATTCATAATCATTGATGCAATATATACGAGGTAAGAAAAAAGCAAACAAATTATTGATAGTGACATCCCTAATAATCTTTAATATATCATCTTTGATGGCCTATTATTACATAAGAAACACATTTTCTCCTACTGTCTTGAGGTGGATGCTCGTAACTTACAGTCTTAGAAAGCTTGTAAATTTGTTTTCAAATTCCTTGAAAAAGCTCTTCCCCCAAAACCCACGTAAAATATTTTCTTTGAGGAATGTATGCTACGGAAGCTTTCATGAAAAGTAAGCAAACGCCCATTAATACTTCTATGCAATGATATTAACTTTTGTAACCATTTAACTCTCATGAACACAATTCCTCGAAAGGTAACCTCTGGCAAACACGTTGGCCGAAGGAGTTGCTTTCTTCAACATCAAGCTGTTTTGATTTCTGGTTGTTTTATTGCAAGCATGGATGAATGAAATGACAGAAAATTACAAGTAAGCTTACAAAGGTCCATTTCAAATACATGAAACAATGTCAAGCCAGATATCATCAACTTTTTTGGAGCATTCAACTCTTCTGGATGGAACTCCTCGTAGAAATGCGAAAGTAAGATGTTTGACAAGTTTTTACAGTATTGGAGTCCAAACTTCTTGACTCTCATCTGACAAAACTTGTTCCACTGACCAATCTCATATTTACCTTGTAGCATTACTTGTCTCACTAGCAGTCATAGGGGTGTCATCTGCCGCTGGGCTACCACCCGCCGAGCTTACAGAAGCATCAACAGCGCCCTCTAAGTCCCGCTTCTGTACAGGTTTGTCTTGTGCTGGTGTGCTTGGAGTACTAGATGGCTGAGAGGGTCGTTGTTTGACTGGAGAGGCAGACTCTTCTTGCACCTGTATGTGTAGCTTGTATGTCTTCTCTGTACTCTCAAGGGAACCTACAAACCAGAAATAAGATAAAACGTAATTTTCAAGATCAAAATCAAATGAGGATTCTGGATTCGCCACACCTTCAAAATAAAATAGGGATTAATCATAAAAACCTTGAATATATAAGGTTTTTCACTGATGTAAAATAGCTGGTTTCAGACAAATCATGTGATGATCATTAAACAAAAAACATCGAAAAAAATAAGTTGAGCGTGGAACTAAAAAAAAATAATTTAAATATTAGGTAAGACTGCCACTTCTTCCTGAAGAAAACAAAATTCAACTTTTTCATCCTTTTAAATAATCTTCCTAGGCTGTGGTATAAAATATTTTTCTTACTTTACTTATTACAACCAAACAAAACTCTTCTACTATCAAGAAAATATCAGACTTCTGCTCTTTCCATTCTACTGATGATCTTCCTAAATTGCGAGCCAAAAGTGCCTTCGATATTGAAAAGGACATCTTCTCTTTTTTCCTTGATCCTACTGTGGACTATGAACCAGACAAAATAATGAATCACAGCACCTACCAGATGAGAGATTGAGTGATCTTCCTTTGATGAATGCTTCCTTGGGAGGTGGTGAAAACCAGTTCAGAAGGGACCCTACTAATGGCACCTGTCGTAGAACACCCTGTACAGAAACAAAAGAATGAAAACCTTTGATACAAGTAACTCTGTGTATTGCAATAATACGTATTATTAATCGCATCAGACATCTGAGCAAGGCAACTTTAAAACCTTATCGCCTGATGTTGATCGAAATTAGAATCTTCCGATCAGTTATTTTTTTGTATTGCCCGCTCAGAAAAGTCTATGGTGAAATGCGTGTGTAAAAATCAAGAGCATATAATACAGCGCTTCTAAATGCGCGTACTTGCTAATTGCGCGATCTTGATGGAGACGCATATTGATGATGTGCAAAGGGACATTTAAATGTGGCTATTTTACCATATCAAAGCCTTTATTTCAATGTTATAAAATAATTTCCGAGTAAATTGAAACGCAAGTGATATTTCAAATATTTCAAAATGTTTCCAATTCGGCTCTAGATGTTTGATTTAGTTAATAATAACAATCATGAAATGCCCAAGGACTGACATAAATCAACCTCATCTGCGATTCAAGCAATACTATTTTTGTGTCATCCGGAGACCATTCAATATTGCTACAAAATTACCCGACACTTGTAGTTCTATAATGTATGCACATTACCCTATTCATTACGTTTACATCTGTCAAGACATGTTTCCTACTCATGACAATGTGTAAAGTATAAGAGGACTGAAAAGACTATTATTCATTACGGTTTCAGAACAGAAATTCTTTGAATACTTTCTGCATAGGTTTCATTCTGAAATATTGGTCTAGAAATTACAGGAAAAACAACAAACCTCTTCTAGAAGTTTGTTCTCATTCTCCTGCTCCAACTCCTTCTGAGCTTCCAAGATTCCTTTCAGCACCAGCTCACTCATCGTCTCCAAGAACTGGAAAGAGAAATAAAATAAAATAAAATAGCATCTATAAAAGAAATTTAGTGCTCTAACCCTAGAATTAGCTCTTTACATTTTGCAAGCCCTTCTGAGTTCCTAAGATTCTTTTAAGCACCAGTTCATTGTCTCCCTAAAAGGCAAAGATACAAATTCAGATTCAATTAAAATACTACTTAGAGCAAAATGGATTACTTTAATCCTAGAATTAGAATTAGAGAGTCACAGACTGCAAAGATTCCTTTGAGCACAAGCTCACTATCATCTCCAATTATTGGCAAGCAGAAAATTCAGATTCAATCGGATAGCATTTATTACAGAATAAAGTGCACACTCACTCCATGATCAAGTTCTTCAGTGTAAAAGAACGTCAAGAAATTGCGATAGAAATATCCAGATACAGATAGTGAGATCGAGGACCTCAAGGTTCACGGTCCATGCCAAAATTTGACTTAATCAAGTGCTCTAGGCTATTTTTGATCAAAAGATCTTATCAGAGGTATTATTAGAGTAATTCTGAATAACAAACAAGTTGTAAGCATACATCTAAGAGGTGTGTAAAAGTTGTAGCTTACTTTAACTTAGCATTTTTTTCTCATCAAAGGCACCAAGTTTTCAGAATCCTAACACTCTCTCACCTGTGAGGAATCTTCCAACTCTTTCCCAATCTCACAGATCATATCCAAAACTTCCTCTAAATTGGCATCGCCATCAACCACACCTATCGCCACCGCAACTGTCTCTTCTGCTGTCTGCGTCATCTGATAGCGCCCTCTATGGCTGGCTTCCTCTCCGGCCTGTAGCCTCTGGACGAGCTCGGAGTTGAGCTTGTTGATTTCACGTTTGGTCTGGTCAGATTCTGGGTCCTGGTTTGCTAGGTAGTCTGGAATGAATCTAGGAAGAGGGATAATGATAACAATTAACAAAGTAATTCATTTAGAGCGAATTAAATACGAGGTGGAAGGTCGGAAAAAAACAGAGCAGGTTATCAGACCTGATAAAAGAAAAAAAATCTCATTCTTGAACTACTTAAATCATATTTTTAAAATATAAACTTGAGGGAACATTCTCAAAGAAGAGAGGGAATAGAGAAAAAAAGACGGTAAGAAACTAAAAAGAGATAAGAATAGGAGAGAAGAGGAAAAAGGAAATTAAGATGAAGAGCAACACAGAGGGAAATACATGATACAATAGGACAGGAAAAGTGAAGAAGGAGAATTTAAAAAAAAGAGCGTTGAGGAAAGAGCAAAAATGGAGCAAGTAAAGGAATGGAGCAAGAAGGGGGGACAAATAGAGAGACAAAGATGAGAGTAGAAGATGATAGGGGAGCAAGGTTAATGATAGTAATAATGGTGGCTACTTATATACCGTACAGGTCCACCTTATCGGTGCTCATGGCGCTGAAAGCTTTACACTCACTATTACCCGGCTCTAGCTGGCAACCATTACAGCGCTCTGCATTACAAGGAATTTCCTCCTGCCGTCCCCATTTACCTCACCTGGGTCGAGTGCAGCACAATATGGATGAATTTCGTGGTGAAGGAAATTGACCCCATAGGTGGGATTCGAACTTACGACCCTCTGGTTGAAAGGCGTGAGTCAGAACCAAAGGCGCCTCCACGCATACAAAGAAAGAAAGAGAAAGATAAGATATTACCTATGGGTAAAACAAATGCAGATGGAATAAAGTTTAACTTACTGCACAATGCCAAGGCCTGCATGGTTCTCACTGTCGATCACAGTCAAGTTTTCTTTGCCTGATGCCATCTCTTGGAATGGTACTCTTTGTTCTATCGTCAAATTCAGCTTCGACTGGATAACAAGAAAATATAACAATTTGAATTACACAATAATGAAAGTTAATCTGTTGTGGTCCAATACAAGAGGGATTTAAACTTTTCTTCTCAAACCAAGAAAAATTCACATAAAAGTTTTGGCTATCTACACTACCTGTCATAATCCTTTGTTTACCTGTTATCACTATATAACTCAGGACAATGGGCTCGCAGTGGGATCATTGAACCCTATTTATTGTCCACAGTTTTTTAAGTGATAACAGGTAGCAAACAATCTGCAGCCTACCAATCAACAACAATGTCGCTACATACTTCTGAATGTATAAAGCATGATCATTGACCATTGCATCACAAATGTCAAGTCAGGTCCGATTGCTGATGAATAATGATAATGAATAATATAATATAAATAATATAAATAATATAATAATATGAATATTCATATTGCGCCGGTATCCGCCAGGCTCTGACGCTCATGGCGCCCAACAGAAAACAATAATTTACACAGATGAAGGCTGCAGTACGTTGATAAAAATCTTAAGAAATCTATTTTAAGGTGCTGAGAACTACAGTTTAAATTACTCTATATTCATGTTCATGAACCAGTATAATGGCTTTAAATGTACCATATTTCATTAAACTGATGACTGCAGTCATACACAGCCTAGGGTACTTACTACTCACTTTGCCATACATTTTTCGATCAGTTTTCACTGAATTGCTTTTGTCCTTTTTTTTTATACTATTTTCAATCCAAACGTCCCTCAATCTAAATACCCTGAGGTTTGTAACATCATTAGATCAAGTATATCTAGATCTAAGTTTGTCTTAGAATTCTCTTCACCAATATTTCACAGATTACTTACTATGAGTGTTTTCAAGGTTTCAACAAATGAGTCTATGTGTTCAGACGAGGTTCCTCTGTCTGTAGGGAGAGAAAGGAAAGATTAATGAGTTGATTTAAAAACATAAATTCAGATCATATTTAATTCTGAATAATTGATTCTCGTCATCTTCATCATCATCATCATCATCATCATCATCATCATCATCATCATCATCATCATCATCATAATCATCATTATCATCATCATCATCATCATCATCATCATCATCATCATCATCATAATCATCATTATCATCAACATCATCATCATCATCATCATCATCATCATCATCATCATCATCATCATCATCATCATCATCATCATCATCATCATCATTACCATCTTCATCATCCTCTTCATAATTATCATCATCCTCACTGAATACTTACACGGTGCACTAGTCATAGGGCTGAATCTGATACACATGCCCTCCTGGTCTCCTTCTACGATGTCAAGACCAATCTTAGGCTCCAAATATCCAAGCTCAGATCCCAACTGTAGAAAACCGTGAACATATTAACATATGACTTCATCTGTTATCAAAACATTATCATAGTATCATTATTTTGTTACTTGTGAATAAACGTTTTATGCAATAGGGTCCAGGTACATATATCTGAATATTAGAATAATAGTCCTTGTGCAATCAGGTGCAAAAATGAATACATATGATCATTATCATACATATTACCACTCAAGGAACTTTTAGTTATACTGAAAGCCAGCTCAAATTGAACCACAACAACAAGTATTTATCAAAACAGAATGTATGCCATTCAGTCACAAAATGACAGAAAAAATACTTATAACTATAAAACCATGAAAAAACACATTTAGAGATGATTTTGAACATTAAATAGATCCAATTAAGTCCATCTTCTTTGCCTACAAAAGAATCTGAAGCTCCTCCCTCTGTGACAAGCTTACCCATGTATTGAAAGCATCTAGTGTCTGTCTTGGTAGTGTATTTCGCTGCTTCCCTTCATCAGTTTCATCCTGTGTTGTAGAATATGGAGCAAAATTTCTTCCAGGAGCTTCCATACTGTCATCGTACTTGAAGACTACAATGGGTGATACTACATCAACTTGGGACTATAGGAGAGAAGAAATAAGAGATAATAATAATATATAGCATTAAACACGCCATATCTCTAGTCACCTATTCAGAGGCGCGAGACAAATTATCTAATATTATTACCCGGCCATAGCATAGCTGCTAAGTAGGCGCTTCTGCATTTAGAAGAATAAATTCCTGCCGGTACCCATTCACCTCACCTGGGTTGAGTGCAGCACACTATGGGTAAATTTCTTGCTGAAGGAAATTAACGCCCT